>JAJHIY020002207.1:495000-575000 GCA_022114975.2 Lampris megalopsis | reverse complement strand
TGGTGGCTGCCCACTGCTCCTAGCTACACAGCTAGGCTGGGTTGAATACGGGGATCAATAGAGTATATCAAAATTTTAAAAAAATAATCCATACTGCAGAATTCTGGATGAGTTGAAGTCAGTGAATGAGTCTGTTGTGGATGCCTGCCAGGAACACACTGCAGTAGTCGACGCGTGATGTGACCAAAGCACTGACTAAGACGTCCATGGAGTGTTGTGTTAAAGCAGGGCATAGCCTGGAGATGTTTCACAGATGGAAAGGTATTGTTGATATGACTGGAAAAGGAAAGGATACTATCTAGGATAACACCAAGACTCAGGTGTGGTGGTTCCAGCAATGGAGTGAGCAAATATTAGTTTTTGAGAATGTAGATTTACTGCCAATGAGGAGAAGCTCAGTTTTACTACTGTTGAATTTCAGATAATCGTTAGTCATCCATATCTATATATCATGGAGACGAGCAGTGAGGGTACTGGAGGGGAGAGTGGAAGTGGGCTTTGTGGACACATGAAGCTGTGTATCTTCAGCACAGCTGTGGAAATGGATACCATAATGCTGTCAGATGTTGCCAAGAGGGAGGAGGTAAATAATAAAAAGGAGTGACCCCAACACTGAACCCTGTGGAACGCCATGAGGAACTTCCAAACTTTCTGACCAGTAATTCTGAATTTGTACAAAATGTGTCCTGTCTGTCAGGTAGGGAGCCAACTACTGATACACAGTACCCCCAGCGCCAATGCTAGCCAGACAATCCATGAGTAGCTGATGGGATATAGTATCAAAGGCTGCAGTGAGGTCAAGGAGGACAAGGATAGAGAGTAAAGAGAGAATCAGCTGCATGAAGGAGGTCATTAGGTCCTGCCTCACTGTGGTAATTAAAGATCCCATGGCACTTATCACAAATAGTAGGGCGTTCCCCGGTGTCCTGGCAAAATTCCCAATCTCCATCTGGCCACCTAATCATCCCCCCATGGAATTGGCTCAATGATTTCCCCATCTCCACCTCAAGCTGATGTGTGGTGAGTATTCTGGTGCAAATTGGCTGCTGTGCATCACGTGGTGCTACACATTGGTGGTGGTTTAAGTGAGTTACCCTCTTCAATGCAAAGCGCTTTGGGTGTCTAGAAAAGTGCTATATAAATGCAATGATTATTATTATTATTATTAGTAGTAGTAGTAGTAGTAGTAGTAGTAGTAGTGATCTTAACCAGGGTTGTTTCTGTGCTATGTTTGGGGCAAAAGCCAGATTTGGATTGCTGGGAGAGATTATTGTTATCAAGACAGGTGTGGAGTTGAGATGCAGCTATCCTCTCAAGGATTCTGGAGAGGAATGGTACACTGGAAATAGGCCAGTAGTTGTTTTCAGGAATCAGGAACAATTCATTGTCATCTCATTGATATACTTGCATACACAAAAGAGATGAAACTTTGTTTCTCCCAGCCCACAGCAGTGCAACACAAAAGACAAAAGCACACATCCACCCCCCCCCCAAAAAAACCGGCACCATCAAAAACATACAAAACCAGAGAGAACAAAGAACAAAAAAAACGGTCAGTCAGTTCAGTAGAATCTAAATTAAGTTTTGTTCAGAGTTGAGTGATTGTGGCAAGCTTCAGTGAAGGGGGAACTGAAGGAGAAGAGTTGATGGTGGAGGTTATCAGGGAGATGATAGAGGGCAGAAGTGTTTTAACCAGGGCTGTAGGAATTGGATCCAGGTGACTTGTGGTGGTGCTAGACTTAGTAATAAGTTCAGAGATGTGATTTTCAGGTGGAGGACTGAAGTCACATAGGACAGTGGGTGGGGACAGTTCCATGGTGCTTGCTGATGGCAAGTCAGTCTGCATGATGTTAGCAGGGGCTAGCTGCTCATGAGTGGTACTGATTTTGGAGTTGAAAAACTTCAAAAAGCAGAGCCTTGTTCATTAGACAGGCTACTGCTCATATGGGTTCAGGGGGATTAGTAACTTCTCACCTGTGGATGAGAGAGACCAGTATGCCCTTCAACTGTACTGATGATATGTGCATAACAGGAGGTTTTAGCTGGTGAAAGAGCAATTTTGATGGAGTATATGATTAGAATACATTTGTTTATGAACAGCAAGTCCAGTCTAGGTGCAAAGCCTCTCCAGGTACTGACCTATAGCCTTGAGCTGATGTAGTTCAGGTGCATACCAGGGAGCAGTATGGGCAAATGAGACAACCCATGTTTTCAAGGGGGGGTAAAGTATCAAGTGCAGAAGATAAGCTATCATTGTAGTAGTCCATAAGATCAGGGAGTGAGGAGGTGGGAGCAGGAATGGGGTTCCAGGTAATTAAACTGCTGAGCTCATCTGGATTAACATGTCTAATGATGCGGTATGAGATGGCACGCTGCACCCTGATTTACTGCGCAGTAGGTTGGTGTTGAATAACAGTTTTATGGTCAGAGATGGTCGTTCAGCAGAGGTGGTGTTATCTGGCGCCATGCCGGAACAGCAAACTAAGTCAGGAATATGACCCGTGGTGTGGGTTGTAAAGCTGACGTATTGTGTTAGATCAAAACAGTCAAACAATGCTTTAAAATCTTTATGAACAGATTGTCAGTGTTGTCAAAATGAACTTCTAAATCCCACAATAGCATTATATTCGAGACATTGCACTAAGGCTGGCTAAAACTGCCGAGAGTTCAGTGATAAAACTATTCGATGCCTAGTGGTGTGTACAGAGCAGCAACAATGACAGGTGAAGGCCCACAGAGCTGAACAGCCAGCAGGTCAAAGGAAGACTGAGCAGGTGGAGAGCATGGCGTTAGTTTTACACTGTAACCACAGAGCAGTGTGAGCACGCCTCCTCTGCCCGGAGACCGAGGTTTACATGTGGGCGGAACAGTACTGTGGGCTGCCACCATCGCTGGAAACAGAGGTTCTGGGAAGTGTGGGATGTAAACAGTCAGCCGCGTGGAGAAGACTGTACGGTGTGCTGCAGGCTGGCCGCTAGCTCCCAGCTACCCAGCCTGTTCCGGTGGACTCCGTCGGTTCTGAGGAGGGGGAAACGATCCCATAACAGATTAAAATTGTCACAAAACCAATATTGTGAGGTCTGCAGGTGGAGATGAGCCACGTGTGAGGATTGTGCTCCACGGGCCAGTGTCGGAATAGCACCTGAAACAAAACAGACTTTCAACCAGTACTTCAAAAGCTGAAAAGGTCACAAAAAGCCTGACAAGCTGCATCGTTCGTCCCCACATGAACAACCACCCGACTGGTAGAGGACGGGCGTGAGCACAGCGGACCCGGGAGCTTATAATAGTAGTAGTACAAGTAGTAGTAGCAGCAGTAGTAGTAATACTAGTTGTGGTAGTAGTACTAGTTGCAGTGTTAGTAGTAGAAGTACTAGTTGTAGGAGTAGTAGTAGTAGTTGCAGTAGTAGTAGTAATAATGGTAGTAGTAGTGGTAGTAGTATAAGTAGTAGTATAAATAGTAGTGGTAGTAGCAGTAGTAGTAGTAGTAGAATTAGATAGTATTATGTGGCGAAGGCAATCAGTAAAGTGTATATGGAGGTGGTAGTAGTAGTAGTAGTAGCAGTAGTAGTAGTGGTGTAAGTAGTAGTAGTAGTAGTAGCACTAGGTAGTATTATGTGCAGAAGACCATCAGTAAAGTGTATATGAAGGTAGTAGTAGTAGTATTAGATAGTATTATGTGGACAAGGCCATCAGTAAAGTGTATATGGAGGTAGTAGTAGTAGTAGTTAGTATTATGTGGACAATGTTGTGTATAAGTCACAACAGTGTGACTGTAGTGTAGGACACTGCAGCTTTAAGTTTTACTACAGCCGGTTTACGGCAGTCGGTTTACAGCAGTAACACAAGGCGTGGTTGATACTATACTGTATGTGTATATAACGTTTACTGTGGCAGCAATAAACACAGTTTGATTCAAAGTCGTGGTCCGAGTTTTGCTGGACACAACATTGGCGACGAGGATGGGATTTTCACTCACGCCTCTCTCTCCCTTCCTGGCTCTACCCGGCGAACCACCGGTTCCTTGGACTCGCTGGCATGAATCGTTCGAGACATTCATCGCGGCTGCGGGTTTGGTGGACGTGGAAGACTCACGGCAGAGAGCCCTGCTGATACACAGCTTGGGCAGCGAGGGTCAGCGGATCTTTAGGACGCTCGGATCCACTCCTACATACGCGGCTTGTGTTGTTAAGCTCGCTGGACATGTTGCCGCTCCACAGAGCGTCATACTCCGGCGGATTGTTTTCCGTCAGCGCTAGCAGCGCGCGGGTGAGTCAGTACATCACTACATAGCTGACTTGACGGGTCTGGCTAGCCTCTGTAAATTCGGGGCTCTGGAAGATGAACTAATAAGGGACCAGCTGGCAGAACACACCAATAACCATAAAGTCAGAGAGAAACTGCTCATGTCCCCTGATGATTTGACTCTGTCGAAGGCAGTGGAAATAGCATTCCAGGTGGAGTCTGCAGCTGGATTAGCATCTCAATTAGCATGTTCCCCACTATCCATGCTGGCAACACAGACTGTACAGCCTGCCTCGACTCCACCCGAACCCGAGGTGAGCAACGCAGAGGTGAATTTTGCTGGGCGCCAGAGAGCGCCAACACGCACAGCATGTAGTAATTGCGGCTCTTCAAATCACCCCACCCGTAGCCCTACCTGCCCGGCCAAAGGACAGACATGTTCACGTTGCGGCAAGTTAAACCACTTTGCGAGGGTTTGTCGTTCCAACCCTGCTGCTTCCCCTCAAACGCAAAGTGTTTCCCGCCCACCGGCGCCAACGACCATCCATTCAATAAGCTCCCAGGCCCGGCCCTTCAAGTGATGCACTGTGGAATTGGACGGGGTGTGTTTGCCGCTCCTGCTAGACACAGGGGCTTCAAAGTCGTTACTGAACGTGTCCACAGTCCGACGGTTTTTTCCCCTGCGGCACATCAGGACTGATGTGGAGGACCTGTACGGCTATGCCAATTCCAAGATTGGTATGGTGGGTACCGTAGACTTTTCAATTCGGTATGGGACCAAAGCCTTCACCTCATTCACTTCCCAGGTGTCCCATCATGGAGCTAACCTTATGGGTCTGGATTTGTTCTGTGACTTAGGGTTCTCTCTCATGGACAATGCTGGCTGTACCATCCTGGCTGTGGGCCTGTCATGGCAGCAGCACTGGCCTTCTCTGTTCAGCGGCCTGGGCTGCCTAACTGCTTTTAACCACCAGCCCCTCCTGAATCCTGAGGTGCGCGCAGTCATCCAGCCTCTGCGCCGCCTACCTCTTGCCCTGCGTGACGACATAATTGCTGAACTGGGGAAGCTGCTAGACACAGGCATAATCGAGCACGTGGACGCATCGCCCTGGAGCTCCAACCTGGCGGTGGCAAAGAAAAAATCAGGAGGGCTGCGTCCATGCATCAATCTCAGGTCAGTGAACAAGGCGGTGATTCCGGATAAGTACCCACTACCGACAGTAGAGGAGTTCACGTCCAAATTTCACGGCTCCTCTGTGTTCTCAAAACTCGACCTCCGCCAGGGCTACCTGCAGGTCCCACTACACCCTGACAGCCATGACCTCACTGCCTTTGTGACACACACTGGGGTTTACCGCTACACACGTATGCCATTCGGCCTCAGCTCTGCCCCCAGTTGCTTTCAGAAAATTATGTCCACCATATTTGCCGGCATTCCTGGGGTGGTCATCTACCTGGATGACATTGTGGTGCACGGCCCGACTCAATGTCCTCGCCAGCCACAATCTCACGCTGAATGGCGAGAAGCGCACCTTCTCAGTACCCGCCATCGAGTTTGTGGGTTTCCGCCTGACTGCTGATGGCATCAGCCCGCTCCTTTCTAATGTGGAGGCAAAACAACGCCTCCCTGAACCCACATGCTCGACCCAGCTCGCTACCTTCCTGGGTATGACGGCCTATTACTTGCGCTTCCTGCCTCAGTATTCTTCAACCACAACCCCACTACGGGAACTCCTAAAAAAGGATGCGGCCTGGACATGGACCCCGGCCTGCTCTGCAGCTGTGCACCAGCTTAAGGAACAACTTACATCTCCCCCGGTGCTGGCACATTTTGACATTAACAGCCCCACTATAGTGACCTGTGACGCCTCCAACACAGCAGTGGGCGCTGTGCTGTCCAAACTCCAGCACGACACCGAGCGCCCTGTTGCATTCGCCTCTCGCTCACTCACTGCGGCTGAACAGAAATACTCCATGGGGGAGCGGGAGGCATTGGCATGTGTGTGGGCGTGTGAGCGTTGGCACATGTACCTGTATGGGAGGCACTTCACGCTGCGGACTGACCACCAGGCCCTTACGTCCCTACTAGCTTCATCGGGGTCAGGACACAAACCGCTGCGGGTCCACCGCTGGTCCGAGAGGCTCCAGCAGTACGACTTCTCCCCTCAGTTCACCCCAGGTCGGGATAACGTAGTGGCGGACCTTCTTTCCAGAGCTAGCCCTGGCCCCACACCAGACTCAGGCCCAGACCTAACGGAGCCAGACCTCATTCAAATGTTGCACACCCCACTCCAAGCTGCAGTTTCTGTCCAGGACCTCCAGCTTGCCTCGGAGGCGGACCCCCTCCTCTCCCAACTGCGTACCTTCATCCGGGAGGGCTGGCCCCTGACGGTCCCGGAGGAGCTGGTACCCTACAGGAGGGTCAGGGAGGAGCTGTCCTGTTGGCATGATGTCTGCGTGGCTCGGGGGCTCTGCACAGTGTCAGCCTGCGGGCACGTATCCTGGCCATGGCCCACGAAGGTCATTTGGGCATTGTGAAGGTGAAGCAGCGTCGCAGGAGCCTTGTGTGGTGGCCGGGCATTGACAGGGACATCGAGGCCATGGTAAAAGACTGCACAGCCTGCCTCGTCAGTGGGAAGACCGGCCCGCTGGCCCCACCCCCACTACAACCAGTACACTGGCCTGCCACTGCCTGGGAGCACATCCACATGGATATCTGTGGAGAGCTCCACGGTGTCCCGCATAGTCAGCGCTTCCTTGTGGTGGCATACGACCTCCACTCTAAGTGGTCGGAAGTGATCGCTGCGGGTTTGGTCACGACCCAGGTGATCACTGCCTTCCTCGCCTCTCTGTTCGCCAGATGGGGGATCCCTAACAGAATCACTACGGGTAATGGCCCACAGTTTATCTCAGCTGAGTTTGCAGCTTTCCTGGCTGACAAAGGGATCAACCACATTCGCACTGCCTTTTACCACCCAGAAGCCAATGGGGGTGTGGAAAGGTTCAACCAAACACTAAAAAATGGCATCAGGGCACATCTGGCTGACGGTCTACCTTTCTCAGCTGCTTTACTTCACACCATGCTGCACTACCAGGCGACACCACACTCAACCACAGGCAGCTCACCAGCCCACCTCATGATAGGCCGGGAGCTCCAACTTCCTCTGGATCGCCTGCGAGCACAGTTGGCTACCGCACCTGCATCGGTAACGCCGGTCCAGCACAGCAGCAGGGTCGCTGGCCGTCAAGGTCAGATGAAACAGCGGTTTGACAGGAGGCGTAAAGTGCGTGTGCCACAGTTCACAGTTCTGGACTGGGTCCGGGTCCATCGGCCGCACCGGGGTCACAAATTGCTCTCCTTCTGGTCGGCACCACTGCAGGTCACCAGTCAGCTAGGTGCAGCGACATTCCGCCTCTCTGATGGGTCACGGTGGCACACCAGCCAACTTCACAAGGTAACTCCACCCAACACCACACACCCCAATGCCTCGGAGAACTGGGGTTCCATGGCGGCAGACTGTGACTTTCCCATAGCACAGCCAGAACCCGCAGAGGGACACCCAGCTGAGGGTGGGGGCCACGCAGCTGATCATGAGGCCCAGCCAGCTCGAGCTTGGGCTCCACCAGGCTATCTGAAAGACTGTGTTACGGACTTCTGACATTTAGGTTAGTTAGAGCGTGGCCCGTCACGTGGCAGAATAATCCACATGGCTACGCTGGTAACTGGTAGTCCACCCAGTTTACCTAGTTGTGATACAGTTCATTCATGTTCACTGTTCTGGTGATTTCTGTAGAGGGGGGGAGAAAATGTTGTGTATAAGTCACAACAGTGTGACTGTAGTGTAGGACACTGCAGCTTTAAGTTTTACTCCAGCCGGTTTACGGCAGTCGGCTTACGGCAGTAACACAAGGCGTGGTTGATACTATACTGTATGTGTATATAACGTTTACTGTGGCAGCAATAAACACAGTTTGATTCAAAGTCGTGGTCCGAGTTTTGCTGGACACAACAGACAAGGCTATCAGTAGAGTGTATATGGCGATAGTAGTAGTAGTAGTAGTATTTGATAGTATTATGTGGACAAGGCCATCAGTAGAGTGTATATGGCGATAGTAGTAGTAGTAGTAGTATTTGATAGTATTATGTGGACAAGGCCATCAGTAGAGTGTATATGGAGGTAGTAGTAGTAGTATTTGATAGTATTATGTGGAGAAGGCCATCAGTAGAGTGTATATGGAGGTAGTAGTAGTAGTATTTGATAGTATTATGTGGAGAAGGCCATCAGTAGAGTGTATATGGTGGTAGTAGTAGTAGTATTACTACTAGTAGTAGTAGTATTAGATAGAATTATGTGCAGAAGGCCATGAGTAGATTATCTATAGCGGTAGTAGTAGTAGAGTAGTAGTAGTATTATTAGTAGTAGTATTAGTAGTAGTAGTAGAAGTAGTATTAGATAGTATTATGTGGACAAGGCCATCAGTAGAGTGTATATGGAGGTAGTAGTAGTAGTTGTATCTGATAGTATTATGGGTAGAAGGCCATTAGTAAATTGTATATTAAGGTAGTTGGAGTAGTATTAGTAGTACTAGTATTAGATAGAATTATGTGCAGAAGGCCATCACTAGAGTGTATGTGGAGGTAGTAGTAGTAGTAGTAGTAGTATTAGACCGTATTATGTGGAGAAGGCCATCAGTAGAGTGTATATGGAGGTAGTAGTAGTAGTATTAATAGTAATAGTAGTATTAGATAGGATTATGTGCACAAGCCCATCAGTAGAGTGTATGTGAAGGTAGTAGCAGCAGTAGTAATAGTAGTAGTAGTAGTGGGTAGAATTATGTGGTGAGAAGACCATCAGTAAAGTGTATATGGAGGTAGTAGTAGTAGTAGTATTATGTGGAGAGGACCATCAGTAAAGTGTATATGGAGGTAGTAGTAGTAGCAGTAGTATTAGATAGTATTATATGGAGGTTCATCACAGGGAGGATGTGCTCACTCCGAACCAGACCGAGAGAAACAGAATGTGAGAGAAGAGATGAGAGGAAGGAGTGATGAGAGTGAGGAGGGATGAGAGGAAGGAGGGATGAGAGAGAAGGAGGAGATGAGAGGGGAGGAAGCAATGAGAGAAAGGAGGGATGAGAGAGGAGGAAGTGATGAGAGGAAGGAGGGATGAGAAGAATGCACTTAAGATGCAGAGAAACAGGAAGGAAATAATTGATGAGAAGTTATCTTTTCTCTCTCCCCCTCCTCTTCTAAATCCCTCTCCTCCTTTTTCTCCTTCAGTCTCTACTTTCTTGTTTTATGCTCTGCTCTCTCGATCTTTCCTATCACTTCTCTCTCCCTCGCTCTCCCTCCCTCCTCTTTCTCTCTCTGTCTGTATCTCTCTCTCTTGTCCCCTTGTGCTCTCTCTCTCTTTCCGTCTCTTTCTCTGTCTGGGTCTCTCTGTCTCTCTCCTTCCCTTGCTCTCTCTCTCTCTCTCTCTCTCTCTCTCTCTCTCTCTCTCTGTCTGTGTGTCTCTCTCTCCCTCACTCTCTCTCAGCCTAATTGCAGCAGTGCTGTTGTCTGGCTGTCCCTGTCCCCAAGGAAAAGAGGAGTCATAAGAAGGAAAAATGAAAGGAGGGAATAAAGGAGGAAACTAGAATGAGAGAGAGAGAGGGAGAGAGAAAGGGAGAGAGAAAGTAATGTAGGAGAGGAAAAAGAAGTAGACGCCATCAGTGTCCATTCAGTCCAGCAACATCCTGCAATTTACCACCAGAGAAACAGTTCAGCAACTTCCTGATATTTACCACCAGAGAAACAGTCCAGCAACATCCTGGTATTTACCACCAGAGAAACAGATAGAATTATGTGCAGAAGGCCATCAGTAGAGAGTATATGGAGATAGTAGTAGTAGTAGTAGTATTAGACAGTAGGTCGCGGAGAAGGCCATCAGTGGAGTGTATATGGAGGTAGTAGTAATAGTAGTAGTGTGGCAGGATGAGGAAAAACACAGGAGACGAAGGCAAGTTTGAACTTTATTCCTCAGCTCCAAAACCAAACTGAAACAGGAACAACCTTACACCAGAAAGCCCGGGAACGTAAACCAAGCCCCCAGCTCACAGCCCTGCTGGGTGAAAGGCATAGCCCCTAGTGTCCGCCACACAGCCCCCCCCCCCCGAACACCCAGAAGGGACTCCTGGAAAGAAAATTAGTGTCTCACTGGAGGCTTAAGCAGCCTGCCATAACGGCTGCGCCGTCCCTCAGCCGGAACAGTAGGTGAAACACAGTCCAAAGCCGGCTGAGAAGCAGAATGCTGAACCTGTGAAGACACTGCCGGGGTCCTGGAAGGAGGGCGACCCCGATGGGGAACGTGGGCCAGAAACACAACTTCGCCTGCCACCCTGTGCGTCGGTTTAAGCCTATCAAGCGTGACACGCTCCCTACGCCCACCCATATCCAGCACAAAACCCTTAGGACCCGACTCAAGAACCCGAAATGGGCCATCGTATGGGGGTTGGAGGGGCGAGCGGTGAGCATCATGCCGTACAAAAACAAAACGAGCCGACATGAGCTCCGCAGGCACGAACGACCGCGCAAAACAGTGGTGAACGAGGCCTGGAACCCGAGTGCTGTCGGACAAAAAAGGATAAACAGTCGGATGGGGTCAAGGAGCGGAACTCCCAGGCAAAAATTCTCCAGGGACGCGGAGCGGCTGACCGAGCACCAGCTCAGTGGGCGAAGCGTCGAGGCCCTCCTTAGGAGCCGAACGCAACCCGAGCATAACCCAAGGTAAACGATCCACCCAGTTACCATCTGAGAGCGACCGGTGAAAACGTTCACACAAGCCGTTAGCCTGAGGGTGATACGCGGTAGTGCGGTGTACCTGCACACCCAAGGGTCGTGCAAGAGCCGACCAGAGCTCTGACACGAACTGGGGGCCCCTGTCTGAGGTGATATCTGACGGAGTGCCGAAACGGGCGACCCAGGAGGAAAGAAAAGCGCGTGCAACATCCGAGGATGTTGGGGAGGACAGAGGGACAGCCTCTGGCCACCTGGTGGTCCGATCTACCATTTTGAGCAGGTGCGTAAAACCCTGTGAAGAAGGTAGAGGGCCCACCAGGTCCACATGCATGTGGTCGAAACATCTGACTGGGATCGGAAATGGTTCGATGGGCGACTTAGTGTGCTGGTGGACCTTAGCGCGCTGGCATGCTACACATGCAGCTGCCCACCCCTTGACGTCCTTGCGGAGGCCAGGCCAGACGAACTTGGAACTGACCAACTTCACCGACGCCCGAACTCCAGGGTGCGAGAGGGAGTGAATCGATTCGAAAACTCGATGGCGCCAGGCCACTGGAACAACGGGGCGGGGACGGCCGGTGGAGACATCGCAGAGGAGGGCAGGACT
The DNA here is from genome assembly GCA_022114975.2 of Lampris megalopsis. Classification (NCBI taxonomy): domain Eukaryota; kingdom Metazoa; phylum Chordata; class Actinopteri; order Lampriformes; family Lampridae; genus Lampris; species Lampris megalopsis. Next base: position 563,370 of record JAJHIY020002207.1, on the reverse strand, counting down.
GCCTTCCTGCATCACAGCATCCTCTAGCTTGAGGCCGGTACGCGTTGACCTAATGGCAAGGACGTCCGGGTCGCTGGGCTGGTCGGCAGCCATAGCGGAGAAATCCACACCGAGGTGCACAGGACACACAAGCACACGCGACAGACAATCAGCAATTGGGTTGGACTTCCCGGCCACATGCTGGATGTCCGTTGTGAATTCAGAGATTGCCGCCAGGTGGCGCTGCTGACGAGAAGACCACGGCTCAGTCACCTTGGACATGGCGAAAGTCAGCGGTCTATGATCCACATAAGCCGTGAAGGAGCGACCCTCCAGCAGGAAGCGGAAATGACGGGTTGCAAGGTGCAGTGCCAGCAACTCCCGGTCAAAAACGCTGTACTTGCGCTCGCTATCCCGCAGTTTGCGGCTAAAAAATGCGAGTGGCTGCCACGCATTCACCACACGCTGTTCAACCACAGCCCCCACGGCTATGTCAGACGCGTCGGTTGTTAAAGCTATGGACGCCGTGGGTGTGGGATGGGCGAGGAGGGCAGCGTTAGCCAGGGCGCACTTAGCTCCGTCAAAGGCCTGGACCTGTTCGGGAGTCCAGTCGACAGGGTCGTTAGCCTTCTTAAGCCGCAGGGCTTCGTAAAATGGCTGAAGGAGGTGAGCAGCGCGAGGGAGGAAACGGTTATAAATATTCACCATGCCCAAGAATTCCTGCAATGCCTTAACAGAGACCGGGCGGGGAAATTCCGCCACCGCTTGCACCTTAGAAGGCAACGGGACCGCGCCTTGCGGCGAAATGCGGTGACCCAAGAAGTCAATCACCGGCAGTCCAAACTGACACTTGGCCGGGTGGACTATCAGGCCGTGTTCGTCCAGACGACGGAAAACCTGTTTCAGGTGCGCCAGGTGCTCTTCAGCTGACGGACTGGCCACTAATATGTCGTCGAGATAAACGAACACGAAAGCAAGGTCACGCAACACCGAGTCCATCGGCCTCTGAAAGGTTTGCGCTGCCCCCTTCAAGCCAAAAGGCATGCGCATGAACTCAAAAAGCCCAAACGGGGTGATCACTGCGGTCTTGGGCACGTCCTCTGCGCGCACGGGAACCTGATGATAGCCGCGCACCAGGTCCACCTTAGAGAAGATAGTGGTACCTGCCAGGCGTATGGAAAAGTCCTGTATGTGTGGGATGGGATAGCGGTCATTGGCGGTGACGTTGTTCAGGCGGCGAAAGTCGCCGCAAGGCCGCCACGACCCATCCGCCTTGGGCACCATGTGAAGCGGCGAGGCCCACGGGCTGTTGGAACGCCTCACTATACCCAGACGCTCCATGATGGCGAACTCCTCCTTAGCTGGAGCCCATTTTACCGCGTCGAGGCGCCGCGCGCGCGCCAAAACTGGCGGTCCCAGAGTGGGAATGAAATGTTGTACCCCGTGTTTAGTAACCGCGGTGGAAAAGGCAGGTGGAGTCACCGATGGAGAATCCGCCAGCAAACGCTGAAAAACATCCCCTAATGCTAAAAAGTTAGCGTGTGGTAACGGCCCGGCTCCCCCTGTCTCGCACGGAACAGTGGCGAAAGACACAGCATCAATTAAACGGCGGTTTGCAACATCAACAAGCAGACCATTAGCACACAGAACATCCGCGCCGATAATAGGAACAGTAATGGCGGCCACTACCAAGTCCCACTCAAAATGGCGCCCGTGGAAGCAAACAGTCACCAACCTTGTGCCAAACGTCGCAATGGACGAACCGTTAGCTGCACTTAACTGTGGGCCGCCGCCTTCGGCCGACCTGTCTGTCTTAGCAGGAGGGAGTAGGCTCTTTTGCGAGCCTGAGTCCACCAGAAACCGTCTTCCTGACATTAAGTCCTTAATGAAGAGCATCTCACTACGTCCGCCAGCGCCCACAGCTGCTACTGAGCGCTGCCCGGGAGTTTCCCGGTGCCTCAAACGTGCACGGAGGGACGCAGCGCCTCGCCTTGCCGCCGAACCGCTGGTGGAAGAAACAGAGGCCGCTCCCGCGCCGTCTCCGGGCAGTCACTTCAGCCACCACTGCCGGGTCTGCGTCCTCCGACGTCGGCTGCAGAGGCTCCGATGCCACACTCTACACAGAGAACCGTCTGGTAGCCAGCAGGACCCGATCGGCCTCCTCAGCCAAACCTCGGCAGTCACCAGCGGCCAGACACGGGGAGTTAGCCAAAGCCGCGCGCACAGGAGACGGGAGCTGGCGCAGGAAAACGTGCGGGAAAAGGAACCCACCTTCGTCTGAGCCTAGCAGCGACAGCATATTGTCCATGAGATCCACAGCCGTCCCGTCGCCCAACCCGGATAGGGAAAGGATTCTATCTGCCCTCTCTGCGGCAAGGAGGCTGTACCTCCGGAGCAGAAGATGTTTGAGGGCGACGTATTTACCGTGTTGCGGGGAGGGGGGGGGGCAACAGCTGCATGGCCCGGCGTGTGGACTGCTGGTCCAGCGCAGCGACGACCAAATAGTATCTGGAGTCGTCCGCGGAGATTCCACGCAGGTGGAACAGCGCCTCGACATGCTGGAACCACGAGGCCGGGTCGCTCTGCCAGAACTCTGGGAGCTTCACAGCCGCGGCGAGAACGGCCGGCTGTGAGAGTTGGGGCGGCGTGGCCGAAGTGGATTCACACTCCTCTTCTGCTCCAAACATGTTCAATTCGGGGTCACCAATGTGGCAGGATGAGGAAAAACACAGCAGATGAAGGCGAGTTTGAACTTTATCCCTCAAATCCAAAACCAAACTGCAACAGGAACAACCCTGCACCAGAGAGCCCGGGAACATAAACCACGCCCCCAGCTCACAGCCCTGCTGGGTGACAGGCATAGCCCCTAGTGGCCACCACAATAGTAGTATTAGGATTATGTGGACAAAGCCATCAGTAGAGTGTAAATGGAGGTAGTATTAGTAGTAGTAGTATTAGATAGTACTATGTGGACAAGGCCATCAGTAAAGTGTACATGAAGGTAGTAGCAGCAGCAGCAGCAGTAGTAGTACTAATAGTAGTAGTAGTAGTGGGTAGAATTATGTGGTGAGAAGACCATCAGTAAAGTGTATATGGAGGTAGTAGTAGTAGTAGTATTATGTGGAGAGGACCATCAGTAAAGTGTATATGGAGGTAGTAGTAGTAGCAGTAGTATTAGATAGTATTATATGGAGGTTCATCACAGGGAGGATCTGCTCACTCCGAATCAAACCGATAGAAACAGAATGTGAGAGTAGAGATGAGAGGAAGGAGTGATGAGAGTGAGGAGGGATGAGAGGAAGGAGGGATGAGAGAGGAGGAGGAGATGAGAGGAGGAAGTGATGAGAGGAAAGAGGGATGAGAGAGGGAGGAGTAGAATGCACTTAAGATGCAGAGAAACAGGAAGGAAATAATTGATGAGAAGTTTTCTTTTCTCTCTCCCCTTCTAAATTCCTCTCCTTCTTTTTCTCCTTCACTCCCTACTTTCTTGTTTTATGCTCTGCTCTCTCGATCTTTCCTATCACTTCTCCCCCTCTCCCTCTCCTTTCTCTCTCTCCCTCTGTCTCTTTCTCTGTCTCTGTGTCTCTCGTTCCCTTGCTCCCTCTCTCTCTTTCTCTGTCTCTCTGTGTCTCTCGTTCCCTTGCTCTCTCTCTCTCTTTCTCTGTCTCTGTGTCTCTCTTTCCCTTGCTCTCTCTCTCTCTTTCTCTGTCTCTCTGTGTCTCTCTTTCCCTTGCTCTCTCTCTCTCTTTCTCTGTCTCTGTGTCTCTCTTTCCCTTGCTCTCTCTCTCTCTCTCTCTCTCTCTCTCTCTCTCTCTCTCTCTCTGTCAGTGTGTCTCTCTCTGTCTCTTTCTCTCTCTGTGTCTCTTTCCCTTGCTCTCTCTCTCTCTCTGTGTCTCTCTTTCCCTTGCTCTCTCTCTCTCTCTCTCTCTCTCTCTCTCTCTCTGTCTCTTTCTCTCTCTGTGTCTCTCTTTCCCTTGCTCTCTCTCTCTCTGTCAGTGTGTCTCTCTCTGTCTCTCTCTCTCTCAGCCTACTTGCAGCAGTGCTGTTGTCTGGCTGTCCCTTTGAGAGACAGAAAGGAAAGGAAAAGAGGAATCATAAGGAGGAAAAATGAAAGGAGGGAATAAAGGAGGAAACTAGAATGAGAGAGAGAGAGAGTGAGTAATGTAGGAGAGGAAAAAGAAGTAGACGCCATCAGTGTCCATTCAGTCCAGCAATATCATGGTATTTACCACAGAGAAACAGTCCAGCAACATCCTGGTATTTACCACCAGAGAAACAGTTCAGCAACATCCTGGTATTTACCACCAGAGAACCAGTTCAGCAGCATCCTGATATTTATCACCAGAGAACTAGTTCAGCAGCATCCTGGTATTTACCAACAGAGAACCAGTTCAGCAGCATCCTGGTATTTACCACCAGAGAACCAGTTCAGCAACATCCTGGCATTTACCATCAGAGAACCAGTTCAGCAGCATCCTGGTATTTACCACCAGAGAACCAGTTCAGCAGCATCCTTGTATTTACCACCAGAGAACCAGTTCAGCAGCGTCCTGGTATTTACCACCAGAGAACCAGTTCAGCAGCATCCTGGTATTTACCACCAGAGAACCAGTTCAGCAGCATCCTTGTATTTACCATCAGAGAAACAGATCAGGAGCGTCCTGGTATTTACCACCAGAGAACCAGTTCAGCAGCGTCCTGGTATTTACCACCAGAGAACCAGTTCAGCAGCATCCTGGTATTTACCACCAGAGAACCAGTTCAGCAGCATCCTTGTATTTACCATCAGAGAAACAGATCAGCAGCGTCCTGGTATTTACCACCAGAGAACCAGTTCAGCAGCATCCTTGTATTTACCATCAGAGAAACAGATCAGCAGCGTCCTGGTATTTACCACCAGAGAACCAGTTCAGCAGCGTCCTGGTATTTACCACCAGAGAACCAGTTCAGCAGCATCCTGGTATTTACCACCAGAGAACCAGTTCAGCAGCATCCTTGTATTTACCATCAGAGAAACAGATCAGCAGCATGCTGGTATTTACCACCAGAGAACCAGTTCAGCAGCGTCCTGGTATTTACCACCAGAGAACCAGTTCAGCAGCATCCTGGTATTTACCATCAGAGAAACAGATCAGCAGCATCCTGGTATTTACAACCAGAGAACCAGTTCAGCAGCATCCTGGTATTTACCAGCAGAGAACCAGTTCAGCAGCATCCTGGTATTTACCATCAGAGAACCAGTTCAGCAGCATCCTGGTATTTACCACCAGAGAACCAGTTCAGCAGCATCCTGGTATTTACCATCAGAGAACCAGTTCAGCAGCATCCTGGTATTTACCACCAGAGAACCAGTTCAGCAGCATCCTGGTATTTACCACCAGAGAACCAGTTCAGCAGCATCCTGGTATTTACCATCAGAGAACCAGTTCAGCAGCATCCTGGTATTTACCACCAGAGAAACAGTTCAGCAGCATCCTGGTATTTACCACCAGAGAACCAGTTCAGCAGCATCCTGGTATTTACCATCAGAGAACCAGTTCAGCAGCATCCTGGTATTTACCACCAGAGAACCAGTTCAGCAGCATCCTGGTATTTACCATCAGAGAACCAGTTCAGCAGCATCCTGGTATTTACCACCAGAGAAACAGTTCAGCAGCATCCTGGTATTTACCACCAGAGAACCACACGGGATGAACTGAGACTCTGACTTCTAATGTTGTCTACTGAACACAGTCACCTCGTAAACACACACAAACTCTTTTCATACCTACAACCATCATGCAACCCACACTTCACATACACACACACACACACACACACACACACACACAGAGACACAGAGACACACAGACACACACACACACACACAGACACACAGACACACACACACACACACACAGACACACACACAGACACACAGACACACACACACACACACACACACACACACACACACACACACACACACACACACACACACACACACACACACACACACACACACACACACGGCATCATTCACCAGCTGGAATACTCATCTGCTGCTCTCAGCATGCAGGACCAGTGTCCTGAAGAGGACCACTGGATCCAGACCCTCTCCGCCCGGTCCTCTTTGTAGGCCATGTGGCCCAACAAAACGTTCACCTGCTGACTTTGCCCTGTTGCCATGTGAGTACCCCAGCCCCAAGATGTACAGCCCCACAGGGAAGCCCACCCCCCAGCGTCCCGCACACCATCAACAGCAGCTCAAACCACCACAGAATCAGGTCATGTGGACGCCACGTTTGTTGACAGATACGGTCCACCATCATCTAATGTCCCCTTTCCACTGCATGGTACCGGCTCAACTCCACCCTACTCTGTTCCACTCTACTCGCTTTACTTTTTGGGATTTTGTTTTCAACCGCCGATAGTATCCCCCCCCCCCACGGTGGGCGTGTTGACAATCCTTTTTAAGATTTTATTTATATGTAAGGAAACATAAATAAAGAAACATATATTCATATTTATTGACATGTATCTATGTTATTTTGTTGATTTAGTTATAGTGGTATTTTCATGTCACCTTTTAGTATGGGCTCAGCTAACTTGGCTCAACTCAACCTCGACAGAGGCAGTACCGCCGAAAATAGTAGCTGGTACCAGGTGGTATCCCTCACTTGTGCCCCGTGAAAACCAACAAAGCGAGTAGAGCCGAGTTGAGCTGAACGGGTACCATGCAGGTACCCCACCCTTCTAAACAATACAGTGACTGCAGGTACCCCACCCTTCTAAACAATACAGTGACTGCAGGTACCCCACCCTTCTAAACAATACAGTGGCTGCAGTTACCCCACCCTTATAAACAATACAGTGACTGCAGGTGTCTCCACCCTTCTAAACAACACAGTGGCATAACGACCAAACCAGCGACCAGGTCCATATGGAAATATGGTGTGACCATTAACTAGAGCTACAGTGGTCATGTCTAGTAGTCACAGAGGATTGGGGAATAGTTGTTATCACAGCATTGTAAGATGGTGACAGATGTACTCTTAGACACCCCCCCCCCTCGGTTCAGGGATGGTTGTTCCCTCTTCACATAGATGGCCTCTTTGACTCCCCGTTCACACCAGCATTCCTCCCTATCAAGGATGGTCACATCCTCATCCTGAACGAGTGGCCACTGGCCTGTAGATGGTGTCCATAGTGTCACTTGATTACATACAGCAAAAACATGAAAAACAGTTTCAGGTGTTTTACATAAAGGGCAACCGACGGGGGGCGGGGGGGGTGTGGAGGAAGGAAGAGGTGTGAACAGAGACGCTAAATACAGACTCACCACTATGCTGGGAAAGTAGGACACACACACACACACACACACACACACACACACACACGTACATACAAGGACACACAAATACTCATATCACACATCAACTCTAATCATCTAAGTGTACACAGTGTTGAAAGCTTCAGCCTGTGACTTTTCTCCATCATTGTGTTTATTGTCTCCATGTGAAAGGTGGAGGTGATGTGGTGGTGGTGGTGTTGGACAGACAGTTAGTCTTCCAGTAGAACAATGTTGTGATAGGGTTGGATGTAGGAGGCAGAGAGAAGCAGACCTGTTGACTGATTTTCTGGGACTACAAACCAGGTGTAGCAGGACTACAAACAAGATGTAGAAGGACTACAAATAAGGTGTAGAAGGACTACAAACCAGGTGTAGCAGGACTACAAACAAGGTGTAGCAGGACTACAAACCAGGTGTAGCAGGACTACAAACAAGATGTAGAAGGACTACAAACAAGGTGTAGAAGGACTACAAACCAGGTGTAGCAGGACTACAAACAAGGTGTAGAAGGACTACAAACCAGGTGTAGCAGGACTACAAACAAGGTGTAGCAGGACTACAAACCAGGTGTAGCAGGACTACAAACAAGGTGTAGAAGGACTACAAACCAGGTGTTGCAGGACTACAAACAAGATGTAGAAGGACTACAAACCAGGTGTAGCAGGACTACAAACAAGGTGTAGAAGGACTACAAACCAGGTGTAGCAGGACTACAAACAAGATGTAGAAGGACTACAAACCAGGTGTAGCAGGACTACAAACAAGATGTAGAAGGACTACAAACCAGGTGTAGCAGGACTACAAACAAGATGTAGAAGGACTACAAACCAGGTGTTGCAGGACTACAAATAAGGTGTAGAAGGACTACAAACCAGGTGTAGCAGGACTACAAACAAGGTGTAGAAGGACTACAAACCAGGTGTAGCAGGACTACAAACAAGATGTAGAAGGACTACAAACCAGGTGTAGCAGGACTACAAACAAGATGTAGAAGGACTACAAACCAGGTGTTGCAGGACTACAAACCAGGTGTTGCAAGACTACAAACAAGGTGAAGCAGGACTACAAACAAGGTGTAGCAGGACTACAAACCAGGTGTTGCAGGACTACAAACAAGGTGTAGCAGGACTACAAACAAGGTGTAGCAGGACTACAAACCAGGTGTTGCAGGACTAAAAACCAGGTGTAGCAGGACTACAAACACGGTGTAGAAGAACTACAAACCAGGTGTTGTTGACTACAAACAAGGTGTAAAAGAACTACACACCAGGTGTAGAAGGACTACAAACCAGGTGTATCAGGACTACAAACCAGGTGTAGCAGCAAATGTGGCTGGTGTGCCATCAGCTCAGCAGTAACCAGTTCCACCCTTGTAAAAATGGATCCTGGGGCCAAAGCTGACACAGCCAGTCTGATGCCTTTCAGACGACATCAGAAAATATGAGGAACGCTGCTGGACAGTCCTGTTGGTTGTCATGGACACATCAGCGTCACACGATCACAGTTGTTTGGTTTTGCGTGTCTAACAACATTACAGTGATTGTGTTGTAGACTGGTAGGGACTGTACTGATTGTGTCTGTGTCAGGTCTGGTTTGTGTGACTGACGGCTGATGTGTCAGCAGAACAGACTGTTTTATGTTCTGCTGCACCAAGAGAAGAAATTCTGATTCTGAAGTGTGTTCATCCACAAGGGGTAATGGCTGATTGGCAGGTCTCTCTCTCTCTCTCTCTCTCTCTCTCTCTCTCTCTCTCTCTCTCTCTCTCACACACACACACACACACACACACACACACACACACACACACACACACACACACACACACCTCCTCAGTGTTATACACCTCTCCTCCACAGTTCTTCCCGTTACACTGAACAGCTTCAATATCCCCAAAACTGTGGCTGACAGCTCATATTGTCCTGTTCTTTATTTATGGTTTGATGTTTCTCTCACCTTCACCCCCCCCCCATCTCTCTGTCTCTGTCTCACTCTCTCTGAGTGCATGCTGGGAGTTTGGTGGAGAGTCTGTGACTTTTCCTTTATTTTTGTGCTACTGTGTTTATTGTGCGGTTGTTGTGTAGTTGTGGTTGTTCTTAGCATAGTTTGGCGTGTTTGGTGGATGGTGAGCTGTGCTTCCTGCCGGGCATGGTGTCCCCTGAGATGCCGTCCCTGTCTTTGAGGCAGAAGTGAGGGTCGCACCACGGCCCAGTACCACGGTGCAGCAGCAGGTGCTGGTGGCGGCCCAGTAACACGGTGCAGCAGGTGCTGGTGGTGGCCCAGTAACACGCAGCAGGTGCTGTTGGTGGCCCAGTACCACGGTGCAGCAGGTGCTGGTGGCGGCCCAGTAACACGGTGCAGCAGGTGCTGGTGGCGGCCCAGTAACACGGTGCAGCAGGTGCTGGTGGCGGCCCAGTAACACGGTGCAGCAGGTGCTGGTGGTGGCCCAGTAACACGGTGCGGCAGGTGCTGTTGGTGGCCCAGTACCACGGTGCAGCAGGTGCTGGTGGCGGCCCAGTAACACGGTGCAGCAGGTGCTGGTGGCGGCCCAGTACCACGGTGCAGCAGGTGCTGTTGGTGGCCCAGTAACACGGTGCAGCAGGTGCTGTTGGTGGCCCAATACAACAGTGAAGCAGGTGCTGGTGGTGGCCCAGTACCATGGTGCAGCAGGTGCTGTTGGTGGCCCAGTACCATAGTGCAGCAGGTGCTGTTGGTGGCCCAGTACCACGGTGCAGCAGGTGCTATTAGTGGCCCAGTACCATAGTGCAGCAGGTGCTGTTGGTGGCCCAGTACCACGGTGCAGCAGGTGCTATTAGTGGCCCAGTACCACAGTGCAGCAGGTGCTGTTGGTGGCCCAGTACCGCGGTGCAGCAGGTGCTGTTGGTGGCCCAGTACCACGGTGCAGCAGGTGCTGTTGGTGGCCCAGTACCACGGTGCAGCAGGTGCTATTAGTGGCCCAGTACCACAGTGCAGCAGGTGCTGTTGGTGGCCCAGTACCACAGTGCAGCAGGTGCTGTTGGTGGCCCAGTACCACAGTGCAGCAGGTGCTGTTGGTGGCCCAGTACCACGGTGCAGCAGGTGCTATTAGTGGCCCAGTACCACAGTGCAGCAGGTGCTGTTGGTGGCCCAGTACCACAGTGCAGCAGGTGCTGTTGGTGGCCCAGTACCATGGTGCAGCAGCAGGTGCTGGTGGTGGCCCAGTACCGCAGTGCAGCAGGTGCTGGTGGTGGCCCAGTACCGCGGTGCAGCAGCAGGTGCTGGTGGTGGCCCAGTACCACGGTGCAGCAGCAGGTGCTGGTGGTGGCCCAGTACCGCGGTGCAGCAGCAGGTGCTGGTGGTGGCCCAGTACCGCAGTGCAGCAGGTGCTGGTGGTGGCCCAGTACCACGGTGCAGCAGCAGGTGCTGGTGGTGGCCCAGTACCACGGTGCAGCAGCAGGTGCTGGTGGTGGCCCAGTACCGCGGTGCAGCAGCAGGTGCTGTTGGTGGCCCAGTACCACGGTGCAGCAGCAGGTGCTGGTGGCGGCCCAGTACCGCGGTGCAGCAGCAGGTGCTGGTGGCGGTAGGAGAACAGGTGGGGCATGGAAACATCTTGTTTGCTTCACTAATAAAGCGGTGGTTGTGTTTATGAAGGAACAGGGTTTGGACAACCAGCTGATAGAAAACGGCTTGCTCGTTTACACTGATTTCCCTGCTGGCGGTGCCCTCCACCCGGGTCACCGTGTCCGGAGTCCCTCCTTTTATTTCCAACAAGGCACTGGCGCAAGAACTGAGGCACTTTGGGAGGTTTGCGGGTGGATTCCAGATGGTGAGTCTGTGCTATAACAACACCAGACTGACGCATGTTCAGTCTCTGCAGAGACAGGTGTTCAAGTATTTGGACTCTCCAACCCAAACACTGACCGTCTCTTCCCGTGTTAAGCATGAGAAGGGTTTCTACAGCTCTGGGACTATGAAGTGTTTTGGGTGTGGAGATGTGGGTCACAAGCGGCTTGCTTGTCCACATAGACAGCACGCAGCGGGGTCTGCTGTGGCTGCTGTGTGAGACAGCGGGGAGGGGGAGGGGGACCGGCCAGCAACGGGACGCCTTGGCCGAGGGGGCTGACGGCGGTGAGCAGCGGGCCACTGCAGCTGACAAACTGGAGCAAAAGGCCACTGTGGCTGACAATGGGGAGGGGAGAAGTGGGCGGCGGACACTGGCCAAGACTGCTCCCCCTGTGTGGAGTGAGGCTGGTGGCTCTGTGGTCGGAGCTGCTGGGGTGTGCAGCTCTGTGTCTACAGATAATTCAGCAGGGGGGTGGAGGCTGAACCTGTGGTCAGGACAGCGCAGAGGGAAGACGACACAGGGAGGTCGGAGCAGGTTTCAGTACAAGAGGCTGTGATGCTACAGGTCAGACTGGACAGTGAGGTAAAGGAGCAGGTGATGAAGCCTGCTGGTTGCCATGGTAATTTGACTGAAATGGAGTGTGAATCTGAAGCTGAATCTGATAGCGTTTATGTAGCTGACAGTATTTCTCAGAATGTAACCTTGTTTTATTAGAGGAGATTAACAGTTTTCTGGATGACATATATTTGGTAAACCAGATAATTTCAAAGATTACTTTCCTGATGTTGAGGAATTTATTCGGTCAGTTACTATACTGCAAGAAGTGGCAGAGAAGTATGTAGGAGTGGTGCAGGATATGTATGAGGGAAGTGTGACAGTGGTGAGGTGTGTGGTTGGAATGACAGATGGGTTCAAGGTGGAGGTGGGATCACATCAAGGATCGGCCCTGTGCCCTTTCTTGTTTGCAATGATGACGGACAGGTTGACGGAGGAGATCAAGCAGGAGTCTCCATGGATGATGATGTTTGCGGATGACATTGTGATCTGTAGTGAGAGTAGGATGCAGGTTGAGGAGAGCCTGGAGAGGTGGAGGTATGCACTGGAGAGAAGAGGAATGAAAGTCAGTAGGAGCAAGACAGAATACCTATGCGTGAATGAGAGGGAGGACAATGGAATGGTCAGGATGCAAGGAGTGGAGGTGACAAAGGCATACGAGTTTAAATACTTGGGGTCAACTGTCCAAAGTAACGGGGAGTGCAGGAGAGAGGTGGAGAAGAGAGTTCAGGCAGGGTGGAGTGGGTGGAGAAGTGTGTCAGGAGTGATGTGTGACAGAAGGGTACCAGCAAGAGTTAAAGGGAAGGTTTACAAGATGGTAGTGAGACCTGCTATGTTGTATGGTTTGGAGACAGTGGCACTGATGAAAAGACAGGAGGTGGAGCTGGAGGTGGCAGAGATGAAGATGATAAGATTTTCATTGGGAGTGATGAAGAAGGACAGGATTAGGAATGAGTATATTAGAGGGACCGCTCAGGTTGGACGGTTTGGAGACAAAGCAAGAGAGACAAGATGGAGATGGTTTGGACATGTGTGGAGGAGAGATGCTGGGTATACTGGGAGAAGGATGCTGAATATGGAGCTGCCAGGGAAGAGGAGAAGAGGGAGACCAAAGAGGAGGTTTATGGATGTGGTGAGGGAGGACATGCAGGTGGTTGGTGTGGCAGAGGAAGATGCAGAGGACAGGAAGAGATGGAAATGGATGATCCGCTGTGGTGACCCCTAATGGGAGCAGCTGAAAGAAGTAGTAGTAGTAGTAGCAAAAAGTTGTTGAGTTAGATTTATTGGATAGCAAAAAAGTTGTCGTCTCAAGAAGCATGTCACTGGTCATTGGAGTGATTTAAAAGCTCCTAAAGAAAATGAAACTCTATTTAAACGTACCACACTGGATGTTTCATCTCTGCTGTCTTTTTCTGTCTGGCTTCTTTCTGGTCTGTCTGTCTTCCCCTCATATGCAGGGTTTAAGGGTGGCTTCATTAAATATGAATGGGGGTAACGATGCACAGAAAAGAGCTTTAATAACACAAGTAATCAAGCAGAAGAGACTGGATGTAGTTTTTTTCTACAAGAAACAGTGAAATACAAATGAAGTAGACTGGGACGTATGGTGGGCAGTCATGGGACAAATTTTAGTGCAGGAGTTACCCTTTTATTTTCTTCTACCTTAAATGCAAATGTAACCCACATGATTACATGTACCCTGTGACGTATGTAAGTTCCACGAGTAGCCTCTAGGAGGCACACGAGCTACAGAGTTTAAACCATGCAAACAACCGTCGACAATAGAGAAGAGAAATATGGATATTTAGAAATACGGACAACTTTGACTATGGATACCTGAATTATTGATATTTGAACTACGGATATTTGAGCTACAGGACATTTGAACTACGACAAAAAAGATCCCTCCCACGAAGCTTCCTTGGTGAGCCGCTAGCAAAGCTAAAAAGTAAACAGCTTCCTGTGTTCCATGTAATCATAGCCATTTACGTAGGATATCTTGATTTTATCCAAAGACAGATGATCTCCCGTTGAAGGAAGAAGGAAGACTTTTCTCTTGTGTTTTGTACGCTGCTGGAATCCTGGTGAGATAAGAGTTTAAAATCTTGAAATCTAAAGACTGACAGTTTTCCATTGGTTGCTAAGCTAAGCTAACCCAGCTAAAACGTATATCTATGATCCTTAGCAGTTCCCATATGATTCAGAGCTTTAAAACCAGTCAGGACACCCGGTCCATAGGCTTTATTTGATGTAGGAATGTTAGACATTTTAATATAATAATATGCTTGTTGTTAAAAAAAACTGTAAGCTCCAGTTGCCACTGGCAACTGGAGCTTACATGGCATCCATGGAACCCAAAGCAGCCAGCTAGACGTGAATTCACGTTGATAGTGCCGCAGCCTGGCTGCGATGACGTTGTTTTTAACTGTTCTTACAGCAATAGGCTGTTGTCATTCAGCCGCATATTAGTTATATGTAGGAAATGATTTAATTCTGAGAATTGACTCTAGATTTGGGTATTTTTATTTTGTTTGTAATTGTTGGATAGAGATTGCAATTAATAAGGAATCTGTACAATTTTGTGCAGACTGGTTTTTTAGTACCCCGAACAACCCCCCTTGCTACACCCTTTTGGAACCCTTGGATACCCCCTTTGGATTGCCCCCATCATCGCCCTGGATTTGGATTCATCATCATCGCCTCTACATTAACTTGCCCCTGTGATTGTGGTAGGATCTGGACATTGCACCTTGCACAGATTGGAAGACTGAATCATTCCCCCTTTTCTTTTCTTTATTATTTTCTTTGAGTGCACTCATACTTTATTTTGGATTATTTTCTTTAATTTGTTAGTGTAGAATATGGCTGCATAAGTAATATATTAGAAGGGTATAAAATAGAATATAGATAGATATAGACAATAAATAGAATATTAGGAAGAACTTTTAAAAAGTATAATAGAGTAAAATATATATATATATAACACATCTAATTTAGTATTGATATTGAAATAACTTTACTTTGAACTGTTGAAATAAATTGGTTTTTTTATTGTAAACTATACCCACGAGTGTGTGTGTTGTCTTTGGGGTGAGTACTAGAATCCGGTCTAGAAAAAAACCTACACCAATCTCCACTGAACTTAGACATTAGACTGTAAACTGTCCCTGCGCAAGCATAGGCCCATTCCCCTGTCGTGCAGGTTACACAAACATTATATTCAGCGCAGAGATTGTGAAGGGCAGACTCCTTATGGTGAAAGCTGAAATAGAGGAGTTTAGTTTTAGTTTTATTAATATTTATGCACCAAACCAAGTCTCTGAGCATGAAGGGCTTTTTAAAATACTGAAAGGAAAATTAAGTGGCATTGATCCAGGAGAGTGTATTGTATTGGGTGGAGACTGGAATTGTTGCACTGATTTTATTTTAGACCATGTAGATCATGTTTTTCTTTTCTCTAACTTGCAGGCTTTTGGAGTTGAGGAGGGATTCCTGTCCTTGATAAAGCTGTTGTATAGTAGTGCTTGTTGTGTAGTGAAGGTGCGAGGAAGGTTAAGCTGTCCTGTGCCAGTTAGGAGAGGGATCAGGCAAGGCTGCCTCATCTCAGGCCAGCTTTACGGCATGGTCATTGAGCCTCTCCTGTGTAGGTTGACGAGGAGGCTGAGGGGTCTCTGCCAGAGCTAGCTCAACACCGAAAGACCAGGTAGTTGTTTAGGTTGTTGTTCATGTTGTTGGAGAGTTTATTCAGTAAGGTAGTTGTTCATGTTGTTGGAGAGTTTATTCAGTAAGGTAGTTGTTCATGTTGTTGAAGTTTATTCAGTAAGGTAGTTGTTCATGTTGTTGGAGAGTTTATTCAGTAAGGTAGTTGTTCATGTTGTTGAAGTTTATTCAGTAAGGTAGTTGTTCATGTTGTTGGAGTTTATTCAGTAAGGTAGTTGTTCATGTTGTTGGAGAGTTTATTCAGTAAGATAGTTGTTCATGTTGTTGGAGTTTATTTAGTAAAGTAGTTGTTTAGGTTGTTGTTCATGTTGTTGGAGAGTTTATTCAGTAAGGTAGTTGCTCATGTTGTCGGAGAGTTTATTCAGTAAGGTAGTTGTTCATGTTGTTGGAGTTTATTCAGTAAGGTAGTTGTTTAGGTTGTTGTTCATGTTGTTGGAGAGTTTATTCAATAAGATAGTTGTTTAGGTTGTTGTTCATGTTGTTGGAGAGTTTATTCAGTAAGGTAGTTGTTTAGGTTGTTGTTCACGTTGTTGGAGAGTTTATTCAGCAAGGTAGTTGTTCATGTTGTTGGAGAGTTTATTCAGTAAGGTAGTTGTTTAGGCTGTTGTTCATGTTGTTGGAGAGTTTATTCAGTAAGGTAGTTGCTTAGGTTGTTGTTCATGTTGTTGGAGAGTTTATTCAGTAAGGTAGTTGTTTAGGTTGTTGTACATGTTGTTGGAGAGTTTATTCAGTAAGGTAGTTGTTTAGGTTGTTGTTCATGTTGTTGGAGAGTTTATTCAGTAAGGTAGTTGTTCATGTTGTTGGAGTTTATTCAGTAAGGTAGTTGTTTAGGTTGTTGTTCATGTTGTTGGAGTTTATTCAGTAAGGGAGTATTCAGGTTGTTGTTAAGGTTGTTGGAGAGTTTATTCAGTAAGGTAGTTGTTCAAGTTATTGGAGAGTTTATTCAGTAAGGTAGTTGTTCAAGTTATTGGAAAGTTTATTCAGTAAGGTAGTTGTTCATGTTGTTGGAGAGTTTATTCAGTAAGGGAGTATTCAGGTTGTTGTTAAGGTTGTTGGAGAGTTTATTCAGTAAGGTAGTTGTTCAAGTTATTGGAGAGTTTATTCAGTAAGGTAGTTGTTCAAGTTATTGGAAAGTTTATTCAGTAAGGTAGTTGCTCAGGTTGTTGGAGAGCTTATTCAGTAAGGTAGTTGTTCAGGTTGTTGCTCAGGTTGTTGGAGAGTTTATTCAGTAAGGTAGTTGTTCATGTTGTTGTTCATGTTGTTGGAAAGTTTATTCAGTAAGGTAGTTGTTCAGGTTGTTGTTCATGTTTTTGGAGAGTTTATTCAGTAAGGTAGTTGTTCAGGTTGTTGTTCAGGTTGTTGGAGAGTTTATTCAGTAAGGCAGTTGTTCAGGTTGTTGTTCATGTTGTTGGAGACTTTATTCAGGAAGGTAGTTGTTCATGTTGTTGTTCATGTTGTTGGAGAGTTTATTCAGTAAGGTAGTTGTTCAGGTTGTTGGAGAGCTTATTCAGTAAGGTAGTTGTTCAGGTTGTTGTTCAGGTTGTTGGAGAGTTTACTCAGTAAGGTAGTTGTTCATGTTGTTGTTCATGTTGTTGGAGAGTTTATTCAGTAAGGTAGTTGTTCAGGTTGTTGAAGAGTTAATAAAGTAAGGTAGTTGTTTAGGTTATTGTTCATGTTGTTGGAGAGTTTATTCAGTAAGGTAGTTTTTCATGTTGTTGGAGACTTTATTCAGTAAGATATTTGTTCAGGTTGTTCATGTTGGAGAGTTTATTCAGTAAGGTAGTTGTTCAGGTGGTTGTTCAAGTTGTTGGGGAGTTTGTCCAGTAAGGTAGTTGTTCAGTTTGTAGGGGAGTTTATTCAGTAAGGTAGTTGTTCAGGTTGTAGGGGAGTTTATTCAGTAAGGTAGTTGTTCAGGTTGTAGGGGAGTTTATTCAGTAAGGTAGTTGTTCAGGTTGTTGTTCATATTGTTGGAGAGTTTATTCAGTAAGGTAGTTGTTCAGGTGGTTGTTCAAGTTGTTGGGGAGTTTGTCCAGTAAGGTAGTTGTTCAGTTTGTTGGACAGTTTATTCAGTAAGGTAGTTGTTCGGTTTGTAGGGGAGTTTATTCAGTAAGGTAGTTGTTCAGGTTGTTGGAGAGTTTATTCAGTAAGGTAGGGGAGGTTTTGTCCAAGCACATGTTCATTCTGGGGTTTGAATATAAACAAACTGCAAAAGAAAAATGTCAACTAATGAACTTTATCTTGGGACATGCAGAAAAAGCTATCTATGTAAGCAGCAAGAGGAAGATGGACGACTCAGTAGACGCTGATGTAAAATTAATGTTTACTAGGACGTTTACTAGGATGTTTACTGGGATGTTTACTAGAATGTTTAATGGGATATTTACTAGGAAGTTAACAAGGATGTTTACGAGGATGTTTACAAGGATGTTTACGAGGATGTTTACAAGGATGTTTACTAGGATGTTTACTAGAATATTTAAGGGTTTGTTTACTAGGACGTTTACTAGGATGTTTACTAGGACGTTTACTAGGATGTTTACTAGGACGTTTACTAGGATGTTTACTAGGATGTTTACTAGAATGTTTACTAGGATGGTGAAAGACAGGAAGATGACTGATTTTAACTATCACTGAGAAGTGAAAGCTGTAGATCAGTTCAGCAGTATCTGGGCCCATGGGGGGGGGGGTGTGCGGTAAAACAAAACCAACTAGTTTTTTCTGTGGAGCTGGTGTGATTTATTCATTTTTGAGTATTTATTTATGTGTTTGTGTCTTGAAGATGGTTGTAATTTTCTTGTAAATGGCTTGTTGAATGATTGATGAAGTAAAAGTACTTTTAAAAATCAAAACATCTCTCTCTCTCTCTAAATCAGTTTGTTGTTCAATCTCTTTTAAAGGAAAGCACTCATACGTTTCTAATAGTGAGTGACACGACTGTGTCCTGTCCTGTCCTGTCCTGTCCTGTCCTGTCCTGTCCTGTCCTGTCCTGTCCTGTCCTGTCCTGTTCTGTTTTGGATGATGAGAGTCAGACCTTAAGTACTGATCAGTATGTGTTGGTTTACGGTAAACACCAACAATCCCATGTCCCCCATCACCAGTTGTAATTTCAGTTTAAGAAGACTAACTGTCATGTTCCACATCCTCCCTGGTGAACTTCATGTGGTGTCCACAGAGTTCATGTTGTTGGTGAAATGTGCTACATCCTGGGATTTAGTTTTAACCCACGTGTCGTCCACAAATCAGAACCAATGGCTAGGTGGTGTCCCTGGATAGGACATCAGAGCCTCTTTTGGCCTATGTCCTATCCAGGGACACCACCTAGCCATTGGTTCAGATTTGAGGACGACACCTGTGTTAAATTTAAATCCCAGGATGTAGCACATTTCACCAACAACATGAATTCTGTCCACAATTATGAGGATGAGTTGTGGACGTAACTTGATGTGTGCAACTTGAAACTCTTCACCCGTTTGCTGGTAGCTGCAGGAGGACGTGTGTGCACAGTTGTGTGCATGTGGTTGACATTTATCCATGCTACATCTTGCAGGCATTGCCAAAAATGTGCCATGTCAGCAGCACACGCTAACAAACAGGAAGCTGGTATGACCGCTGCAGTAGAAACCGGAAGTCAGAGGACTACAGTTATGCAGAGAGGTGTTGTGACTTGTTTTGTGATGTGTCAGTTACACCCAGGTCCCCGAGTACACAACATGACAGGGACAGGGGCATGCTGCACCCAAAGGACAGTGAGGACTTACAGGGTATTTCTTCCAGAGGATTGTACCGCTGGAAACAGCCAGAGAGCATGGAAGTAGTATCCAGTTGTGTTAAGTTGTGTCAATGACATGACATGTGCTATCCAGTAAGTCCCTTACATGTGTCTCTTATGTCAGTCCATCAATAACTTGTTGAAAACCTAACCACCTCACCGGTTACCACAAAACACTAGCCAACCACACAACTACCACACAACCCAAGTTACCATACAATTACCACAAAACCCAAGTTCACCACACAAATACCACAAAACCCAAGTTAACCACACAATTACCAGACAACCCAAGTTACCGTATAATTACCACAACACCCAAGTTAACCATACAATTACCACAACACCCAAGTTAACCACACAATTACCACACAACCCAAGTTACCATACAATTACCACAAAACCCAAGTTAACCATGCAATTACCACAAAACCCAAGTTACCATACAATTACCACAACACCCAAGTTAACCATACAATTACCACAACACCCAAGTTAACCATACAATTACCACAAAACCCAAGTTAACAACACAATTACCACAAAAACCCAAGTTAACAATACAATTACCGCAAAACCCAAGTTACCCACACAATTACCACAAAACCCAAGTTACCATACAATTACCACAAAACCCAAGTTAACCACACAATTACCACACAACCCAAGTTACCATACAATTACCACAAAACCCAAGTTACAATACAATTACCACAAAACCCAAGTTAACCACACAATTACCACAAAACCCAAGTTAACCACACAATTACCACAAAACCCAAGTTAACCACACAATTACCACAAAACCCAAGTTAACCACACAATTACCACAAAACCCAAGTTAACCACACAATTACCACACAACCCAAGTTAACCACACAATTACCACAAAACCCAAGTTAACCATACAATTACCACAAAAACCCAAGTTAACAATACAATTACCGCAAAACCCAAGCTACCCACACAATTACCACAAAACCCAAGTTACCATACAATTACCACAAAACCCAAGTTAACCACACAATTACCACACAACCCAAGTTACCATACAATTACCACAAAACCCAAGTTACAATACAATTACCACAAAACCCAAGTTAACCACACAATTACCACAAAACCCAAGTTAACCACACAATTACCACACAACCCAAGTTAACCACACAATTACCACAAAACCCAAGTTAACCACACAATTACCACAAAACCCAAGTTAACCACACAATTACCACAAAACCCAAGTTAACCACACAATTACCACAAAACCCAAGTTAACCACACAATTACCACAAAACCCAAGTTAACCACACAATTACCACAACACCCAAGTTACCATACAATTACCACAAAACCCAAGTTAACCACACAATTACCACAACACCCAAGTTACCATACAATTACCACAAAACCCAAGTTAACCATACATTTACCACAAAACCAAAGTTAACCAC
Source organism: Lampris megalopsis (assembly GCA_022114975.2). Lineage (NCBI taxonomy): Eukaryota > Metazoa > Chordata > Actinopteri > Lampriformes > Lampridae > Lampris > Lampris megalopsis. The sequence continues at coordinate 542,740 of JAJHIY020002207.1, read as the reverse complement.
ACAATTACCACAAAACCCAAGTTACCATACAATTACCACAAAACCCAAGTTACAATACAATTACCACAAAACCCAAGTTAACCATACAATTACCACAAAACCCAAGTTAGAATACAATTACCGCAAAGCCCAAGTTAACCACACAATTACCACAACACCCAAGTTAGAATACAATTACCGCAAAGCCCAAGTTAACCACACAATTACCTCAAAACCCAAGTTAACCATACAATTACCACAACACCCAAGTTAACCATACAATTACCACAACACCCAAGTTAACCATACAATTACCTCAAAACCCAAGTTACAATACAATTACCTCAAAACCCAAGTTACCATACAATTACCACAAAACCCAAGTTACAATACAAATACCACAAAACCCAAGTTACAATACAAATACCACAAAACTCAAGTTAACCACACAATTACCACAAAACCCAAGTTAACCATACAATTACCACAAAACCCAAGTTAACCATACAATTACCACAAAACCCAAGTTAACCATACAATTACCACAACACCCAAGTTAGAATACAATTACCGCAAAACCCAAGTTAACCACACAATTACCTCAAAACCCAAGTTAACCATACAATTACCACAACACCCAAGTTAACCATACAATTACCACAACACCCAAGTTAACCATACAATTACCTCAAAACCCAAGTTACAATACAATTACCTCAAAACCCAAGTTACCATACAATTACCACAAAACCCAAGTTACAATACAAATACCACAAAACCCAAGTTACAATACAAATACCACAAAACTCAAGTTAACCACACAATTTCCACAAAACCCAAGTTAACCATACAATTACCACAAAACCCAAGTTAACCATACAATTACCACAACACCCAAGTTACCATACAATTACCACAAAACCCAAGTTACAATACAAATACCACAAAACTCAAGTTAACCACACAATTACCTCAAAACCCAAGTTAACCACACAATTGCCACAAAACCCAAGTTACAATACAAATACCACAAAACTCAAGTTAACCACACAATTACCACAAAACCCAAGTTAACCATACAATTACCACACAACCCAAGTTACCATACAATTACCACAAACCCAAGTTGACCACACAATTACCACAACACCCAAGTTAACCATACAATTACCACAAAACCCAAGTTACAATACAATTACCTTAAACCCAAGTTACCATACAATTACCACAAAACCCAAGTTACAATACAAATACCACAAAACCCAAGTTACAATACAAATACCACAAAACTCAAGTTAACCACACAATTACCACAAAACCCAAGTTAACCATACAATTACTAAAACACCCAAGTTAACCATACAATTACCACAAAACCCAAGTTAACCACACAATTACCACACAACCCAAGTTAACCATACAATTACCACAACATCCAAGTTAACCATACAATTACCACAAAACCCAAGTTAACCACACAATTACCACACAACCCAAGTTACCATACAATTACCTCAAAACCCAAGTTACCATACAATTACCACAAAACCCAAGTTACAATACAATTACCACAAAACCCAAGTTACAATACAATTACCACAAAACTCAAGTTAACCACACAATTACCACAAAACCCAAGTTAACCACACAATTACCACAAAACCCAAGTCAACCTCACAATTACCACAAAACCCAAGTAACAATACAATTACCACAAAACCCAAGTTAACCATACAATTACCACAAAACCCAAGTTAACCACACAATTACAGCAAAAGAGTAATAGAAGCTAGGTTAAGAGGAGAGAAAGAGTAATAGAAGCTAGGTTAAGAGGAGAGAAAGAGTAATAGAAGCTAGGTTAAGAGGAGAGAAAGAGTAATAGAAGCTAGGTTAAGAGGAGAGAAAGAGTAATAGAAGCTAGGTTAAGAGGAGGGAAAGAGTAACAGAAGCTAGGTTAAGAGGAGAGAAAGAGTAATAGAAGCTAGGTTAAGAGGAGAGAAAGAGTAATAGAAGCTAGGTTAAGAGGAGAGGTGGTGATCAGCAGCAGCAGTATGGTTTCATGACAGGAAAGAGCACCACAGATGTGATGTTTGCTTTGAGAATGTTGATTGAGAAGTATAGAGAAGGCCAGAAGGAGTTACATTGGGTCTTTGTGGGTTTAGAGAAAGTATACAACAGGGTGCTGAGAGAGGAGGTGTGGTATTGTATGAGGAAGTGGGGAGTAGCAGAGAAGTATGTAGGAGTGGTGCAGGATATGTATGAGGGCAGTGTGACAGTGGTGAGGTGTGTGGTTGGAGTGACAGATGGGTTCAAGGTGGAGGTGGGATTACATCAAGGATCGGCTCTGAGCCCTTTCTTGTTTGCAATGGTGATGGACAGGTTGACGGACAAGATCAGCCAGGAGTCTCCATGGACGATGATGTTCGCGGATGACATTGTGATCTGTAGTGAGAGTAGGGTGCAGGTGGAGGAGAGCCTGGAGAGGTGGAGGTATGCACTGGAGAGAAGAGGAACGAAAGTGAGTAGGAGCAAGATGGAATACCTATGCGTGAATGAGAGAGAGGACAGTGGAATGGTCAGGATGCAAGAAGTGGAGGTGACAAAGGTATTTCAGTTTAAATACTTGGGGTCAACTGTCCAAAATAACAGGGAGTGCAGGAGAGAGGTGAAGAAGAGAGTGCAGGCAGGGTGGAGTGGGTGGAGAAGAGTGTCAGGAGTGATGTGTGACAGAAGGATACCAGCAAGAGTTAAAGGGAAGGTTTACCAGATGGTAGTGAGACCAGCTATGTTGTATGGTTTGGAGACAGTGGCACTGATGAAAAGACAGGAGGAGGAGCTGGAGGTGGCAGAGTTGAAGATGATAAGATTTTCAGTGGGAGTGATGAAGAAGGACAGGATTAGGAACGAGTATATTAGAGGGACAGCTCAGGTTGGACAGTTTGGAGACAAAGCAAGAGAGACAAGATTGAGATGGTTTGGACATGTGTGGAGGAGAGATGCTGGGTATACTGGGAGAAGGATGCTGAATATGGAGCTGCCAGGGAAGAGGAGAAGAGGAAGGCCAAAGAGGAGGTTTATGGATGTGGTGAGGGAGGACATGCAGGTGACTGGTGTGACAGAGGAAGATGCAGAAGACAGGAAGACATGGAAACAGATGATCCACTGTGGCGCCCCCTAACAGGAGCAGCCAAAAGTAGTAGTAATAGTAGATATTAATTCTACAGTAATACATTAGTGCGTCAGGATTACTTCATACTGTAGTGACCTACTTGCAGGTTAAATATTCACCATGCGGGCCAGAGACGGTCCCTTTAAGACAGTGGGCGGGGCTAGCAAGGGGTATTGTGGGTAGACACGAGGCTGAGGTTTTTAGCATAATGAACTTCTGACTTAGAGTTTGTTGGAGGAAATAAACGACCCCATGGCTGTGTGGTCAAAAGGAGAAATGGTGTCGTCTCCTTTCTTTCGTCCTCCACATTGGTGACCCCGACGTGAGCCATGGAGGACGAAGCTCCCAGTGCAGCGGCAGTGACTAACGCCGTCTCGCTCAAACTGCCCGACTTCTGGGAACCGGCTGTGGCAGCATGGTTAGCTCACATCCAAGCCCAGTTCGCAATTAGGAACATCACTGTGGATGAGACCCGGTACCACTACGTCGTGGCGGCACTCGGAACATCTATGGCGTCACGGATACTGGGCCTGCTGCAAGCCCCGCCCCCCGTGGCTAAGTACGGTACGGTTAAGAGACCCTTGCTGCAGGCTTTTGAGCCAGCAGAGGTGGAGCGGGCGGACCGGTTGTTTTCACTGCAAGGCTTGGGAGACGGCAAGCCATCGGAGCTAATGGACAAGATGCTGAGTGTGCTGGGTTCGTGCAACCCCACCTTCCTTTTCAGCCAGCTGTTCCTCCGTCAGCTCCTCTCACACGTCTGTGCTGCCTTGGCCAGCTCCAATTTGTCCACCACCAGCAGCTTTTGGGAGTTGCCGCGGAGGCAGACGGGATTCTTCTCACCAGCCGACAGCCACTCTGCTGCCTGCCCATGCTCTTCCGCCACTGCTGGTTGAGGCTGTCGTCGCCGCGGCAGCAGTTTCTCATCGGCAGCAGGACTCAGGGGGACTGTGCTTCTACCATGCTAGGGTCAGCCCCGGCCCATGGTGCCCACGGACTGGCGGCAATGGGTTTTCGACGCCATCCATGGCCTTTCACACCCAGGCATGAAGGTGCCAACGAAGTTGGTGGGGGCCAAGTTCGTGTGGCATGGCCTCAGGAAGGACGTCAAGGACTGGGCGGGCACCTGTGTGGCATGTCAGCGCTCCAAGGTTCACCGCCACACCAAGGCACCCCTGGCACTGTTCCCAGTGCTTGGGAGGCATTTAGACCATGTCAATGTGGACCTAGTAGGACCCCTTCCCTCCTCCCGTGGTTTCACTCATCTCCTTACCATGGTGGACAGGACCACTAGGTGGCCAGAGGCTATTCCGTTGTCAACCACCACGTCTGATGAGGTGACCCGGGCGTTCATCGCATCCTGGGTAGCCCGGTTTGGCACGCCATCTGACCTCACTTCTGACCCGGGCCTGCAGTTAACATCTGAGATCTGGACTGCAGTCGCTGAAAGTCTAGGGGTGAAGCTGCACCACACCATGGCGTACAACCCGCAGGGCAACGGTTTATGTGAGCGGTTTCATCGATCTATGAAGGCCGCTCTTCGGGCCAGCCTCACAGACAGTAGCTGGGTCGACCGGCTCCCATGGGTCATGCTTGGCCTGTGGACCGCTCCTAAGGATGACCTCCAGTCCTCGTCAGCCGAGCTGGTTTACGGCCAGCCACTGCAGGTCCCGGGGGAATTACTCACAGACGGCGCGGCACCCTGGTCTGCTGCCCGCCAACGGGCTGTGTTCCAGGACGGCGCTGGCGTTTTCACTCCAGTCCCAACTTTGCAGCACAGCCTCCCTCAGTCTTACATCCCGAAGGACCTGCAGTCGGCCGGGTACATCTTCATCCGATATGACGCCCACCATACCCCCCTGCGGCCCCCCTACAATGGCCCCTTCCGTGTCCTGGCGGCGGGGGCTAAGAACTTTGTTGTGGATGTCGGTGGTAGGCAGGAGTGGATTTCGGTGGACCGCCTCAAGCCGGCTCACCTGGACAGGCCGGTTCAACTGGCCCAGCCCCCTCAGCGTGGACGCCCCCCTGCCCCTACACCCATCAAGAGGAGCCATTTTGGCCGCATTATTTGTCCTCCGCCACATTGATTGTTTTTTCTTTTTGTCATGGTGAATTCTGGAGGGGACGTGTGTAGTGACCTACTTGCAGGTTATGTATTCACCATGCGGGCCAGAGACGGTCCCTTTAAGACAGTGGGCGGGGGTTAGCAAGGGGTCTTGTGGGTAGGCACGCGGCTGAGGTTTAGCAGAGTGAACTGCTGACTTAGTTTTAGTTGGAGGAAATAAACGACCCCACAGCTGTGTGGTCAAAAGGAGAAGTGGTCTCGTCTCCTTTCTTTCATCCTCCACAATACTATATAAATTCTACAGTAATACATTAGTTTGTAATGATTACATCATACTACTATATTAATTCTAGCAAAGAGGAAAGGAAAGGGGGAAGGAAAGAGGAAAGGAAAGAAAGCACTGTAGCAGAGGGTCAAATCCGTAGCTACTACAGGTAAATCGGAACAGTTGGAACCACTGATTCTGTCTTTCTTTCTGTCATTTATTCTTAGTGGTGTGTCTGTGTGACCCCCTACTGCATATGTGACTGTTTCTCTGGTCTATTTTCTGCCCACCTGCTGCCCATACAGCCCACATGCAGAGAGAGAGACTGTGCAACAGCCCACATCCAGAGAGAGGGACTATGCAACAGCCCACATACAGAGAGAGAGACTATGCAACAGCCCACATACAGAGAGAGGGACTATGTAACAGCCCACATACAGAGAGAGAGACTATGCAACAGCCCACATCCAGAGAGAGGGACTATGTAACAGCCCACATCCAGAGGGAAAAACTATGTAACAGCCCACATCCAGAGAGAGAGACTATGTAACAGCCCACATGCAGAGGGAAAAACTATGTAACAGCCCACATACAGAGACTATGTAACAGCCCACATCCAGAGAGAGGGACAACGCAACAGCCCACATCCAGAGAGAGAGACTATGTAACAGCCCACATCCAGAGAGAGAGACTATGTTACAGCCCACAAACAGAGGGAGAAACTATGTAACAGCCCACATCCAGAGAGAGAGACTATGTAACAGCCCACAAACAGAGGGAGAAACTATGTAACAGCCCACATCCAGAGAGAGGGACTATGCAACAGCCCACATACAGAGAGAGACTATGTAACAGCCCACATACAGAGAGAGACTATGTAACAGCCCACATACAGAGAGAGGGACTATGCAACAGCCCACATACAGAGAGAGACTATGTAACAGCCCACATACAGAGGGAGGGACTATGTAACAGCCCACATACAGAGAGAGACTATGTAACAGCCCACATACAGAGGGAGGGACTATGCAACAGCCCACATACAGAGGGAGGGACTATGTCACAGCCCACAAACAGAGGGAGGGACTATGTAACAGCGCACATACAGAGGGAGGGACTATGTAACAGCCCACATACAGAGAGACTATGCAACAGTCCACATACAGAGGGAGGGACTATGCAACAGCCCACATACAGAGGGAGGGACTATGTAACAGCCCACAAACAGAGGGAGGGACTATGTAACAGCCCACATACAGAGGGAGAAACTATGTAACAGCCCACATACAGAGAGAGGGACTATGTAACAGCCCACATACAGAGAGAGGGACTATGTAACAGCCCACATACAGAGGGAGGGACTATGTAACAGCCCACATACAGAGGGAGGGACTATGTAACAGCCCACATACGGAGGGAGGGACTATGCAACAGCCCACATACAGAGGGAGGGACTATGTAACAGCCCACATACAGAGAGAGGGACTATGTAACAGCCCACATACAGAGGGAGGGACTATGTAACAGCCCACATACAGAGAGGGACTATACAACAGCCCACATACAGAGAGAGGGACTATACAACAGCCCACATGCAGAGGGAGGGACTATGGAAGAGCTCACATGTGCGTTTGTACCAGGTCATGGGTTTAAAGGTTAAAGAAGGCAGTGGCCTGGAGCCACTCCATCCTGTAACATTCGCCAGGCCTTTCTATCCGGACAGGAATGCTACACTCAGCCCAGATAAAGTCTTACATAATATGGAAAAGGCATCTTATCATAATTTCTAGGGGATAATAATTGTGACAGTATGGTCAAAAACAATGCAAGAGGATTCCATCTTTAAAAGTCTTTTCATTTTTTCAGTCTGAAAAAGTGAAAAATTTGCCAATCTAACATTCAAAAATAGGTTTAACATTACTCCAGTATAATTGAAATACATTTTTTTCTAAGAATTATGTTTATCAACTATTTTCCTGACTCCAAAGGAGATAGGTTTTGTAGGGCATGACCTTTTACAACTCCAAGCTTATGAGCTTTTGTTGCCAGCCTGCTAGCTTTAGCCATAGCTTTAGCCATGGGCAGACGACGACACAATGGGCCCCTGGACATGGATGTGTAAAAGCCCCCCCAAAAGCACAATAACTACCTTCAACTGTATCTCATCAGGATTTACAGCACAGAACCACATACTGACCACCAACAGCATGTTAACACATCCATTCAGCTGCATCCAACAGGATTTACAGCACACATCCACATAAAACAACCAACAGCATGTTAACACATCCATTCAGCTGCATCCAACAGGATTTACAGCACACATCCACATAATGACCACCAACAGCATGTTAACACATCCATTCAGCTGCATCCAACAGGATTTACAGCACACATCCACATACTGACCACCAACAGCATGTTAACACATCCATTCCGCTGCATCCAACAGGATTTACAGCACACATCCACATAATGACCACTAACAGCATGTTAACACATCCATTCAGCTGCATCCAACAGGATTTACAGCACACATCCACATACTGACCACCAACAGCATGTTAACACATCCATTCCGCTGCATCCAACAGGATTTACAGCACACATCCGCATAATAAACACCAACAGCATTTAACACATCCATTCAGCTGCATCCAACAGGATTTACAGCACACATCCACATAATAACCACCAACAGCATGCTAACACATCCATTCAGCTGCACCCAACAGGATTTACAGCACATATCCACATACTGACCACCAACAGCATGTTAACACATCCATTCCGCTGCATCCAACAGGATTTACAGCACACATCCACATAATGACCACCAACAGCATGTTAACACATCCATTCAGCTGCATCCAACAGGATTTACAGCACACATCCACATAATGACCACCAACAGCATGTTAACACATCCATTCAGCTGCATCCAACAGGATGTACAGCACACATCCACATAATGACCACCAACAGCATGTTAACACATCCATTCTGCTGCATCCAACAGGATTTACAGCACACATCCACATAATAAACACCAACAGCATGTTAACACATCCATTCAGCTGCATCCAACAGGATTTACAGCACACATCCACATAATAACCACCAACAGCATGCTAACACATCCATTCAGCTGCATCCAACAGGATTTACAGCACACATCCACATACTGACCACCAACAGCATGTTAACACATCCATTCCGCTGCATCCAACAGGATTTACAGCACACATCCACATAATAAACACCAAGAGCATGTTAACACATCCATTCAGCTGCATCCAACAGGATTTACAGCACACATCCACATAATGACCACCAACAGCATGTTAACACATCCGTTCAGCTGCATCCAACAGGATTTACAGCACACATCCACATACTGACCACCAACAGCATTTTAACTAACACATCCATTCAGCTGCATCAAACAGAATTTACAGCACACATCCACATAATGACCACCAACAGCATGTTAACTGACACATCCATTCAGCTGCATCACACAGGATTTACAGCACACATCCACATAATGACCACCAACAGCATGTTAACTAACACATCCATTCAGCTACATCCAACAGGATTTACAGCACACATCCACATAATGACCACCAACAGCATGTTAACTGACACATCCATTCAACTGCATCCAACAGGATTTACAGCACACATCCACATAATGACCACCAACAGCATGTTAAGTGACACATCCATTCAACTGCATCCAACAGGATTTACAGCACACATCCACATAATGACCACCAACATCATGTTAACTGACACATCCATTCAACTGCATCCAACAGGATTTACAGCAAACATCCACATAATGACCACCAACAGCATGTTAACTGACACATCCATTCAGCTGCATCACACAGGATTTACAGCACACATCCACATAATGACCACCAACAGCATGTTAACGAACACATCCGTTCACCTTCATCCAACATGATTCATACTACAATAATGACAGATCATGTTCATACTACGATACTGACATATTGGGTTCATACTATGATACTGACAGATCAGGTTCTTACTGAATTCCTGATCATCGTGCTGTTGACGGGCGCTACCAGAATTAAAAAAAAACAAACGTTTGCCACATGTGAGAACTAGGAGGTGCCTAGTACAACCAGAATCATCATACTTTCCCAGTCAGTTTTGGATTTGAACAGACAAGAGGGGCAAAGACATCTCTGGAGTCTCCCATAGAAGTGAATGGGAGAGTTATTTTTAAGTGCGTCTCCACCTCCCCTCTCATACACCCCTGTCTCTCCCCTCTTTGTATGTTCCTCTTTCTACCACTCCACCTTTTCATGCATTTTATTAACCCCTCTCTCTCTCTGTCTCTCTCTCTCTCTGTCTGCGGCGGTTCAGCAGCTCAGCTCGGGCAAAGCCTCCGGAGTTGATGGACTTCCTTCAGAGTTCTACAAGACGTTCTGGCCTCTAATTGGATGAGACTTACACAGTGTACTTAAAGACTGTTTGGACTCTGGAACTCTACCTTTGAGTTGTAGAGGAGCTGTCCTGACACTGCTACCAAAAAAGGGAGATCTTGGCCTAATGAAAAACTGGAAGCCAGTTTCATTGTTATGTACTGATTATAAGATCATTGCAAAATGTCTTTCAAATAGACTCAAACAGTGTATGGACACAGTTGTACATTACAGCCAGACGTGCTGTGTTCCTGATCGTACAATTAAGGATAATCTTTTTTTGATACGGGACATTATCACCATATCTAAGCTCCAGGAGCTGGATGTTGGCCTGCTTTCCTTAGATCAAGAGAAGGCTTTTGACAGGATTGATCATTACTATCTGTTCAAAAGACTTGAAGGTTTTGGTTTTGGGGATACATTTATTTATTGGATCAAGTTGTTGTATTCCGGAGAGTGTTCTGTTGAAGGTAGGAGGTGGACTCAGCCGACCTGTCTCTGTTAGGAGAGGTATAAGACAAGGTTGTCCCTTATCTGGAATGCTGTACTCCCTGGCCATTGGACCGCTTTTATTTCACCTCAGGCAGCGGCTCCCAGGACTAACCTTTTCAGGGAACATCACCTATGCAGTTAGCTTATCAGCATACGCTGATGATGTCACGGTTTTCATAACAACTCAAAACGATGTACAATTTCTCAAGCAGAAATTGGCCTTATACGAACAAGCTTCCTCTGCAAAAGTCAATTGGTCAAAATCTGAGGGTCTCTTGCTGGGGGAATGGAACAATAAAGAGAAGCCGACATTACCAGCGGGGCTGCAGTGGAATACAGAAGGGATAAAATGCCTAGGTGTCTTTCTGGGCAGTGACCGCTTCCTGAGCAAAAACTGGGAGGGTTTAATTGAGAAGGTCAGCGCCCGATTGTCTAGATGGACTTGGATCCAGCCACAGTTGTCATATAGGGGGAGAGTCTTGACTGTTAACAACTTGATTGCCTCGATGTTCTGGCACCGGTTTACAGTTGCAGAACCTCCGGACACGCACGTATGGGAAGTACAGAAGACGCTGGTGAACTTCTTCTGGGGAGGCTTTCACTGGACCAAGTCTGCTTTACTGTTCCTACCAGTGCTGGAAGGGGGCCAGGGCCTGATTGACCGCCTAAATCGTATCATGGCTTTTCGTCTTCAGACTGTGCAGCGCTTTTTATACCATGACCAGTGACTTTGGAGTGAAACAGCATCTGTGTTGCTTCGGAGGGTTATGAACCTGAACTATGACAAGCACTTGTTCCTTCTGGACCTGGCTGGCATGGAGTTCACTACGACACCCTTCTATCAATCTGTCCTCCATGCTTGGGGAATGGTCTTACGCACCAACAGAGACTACTCCTAGCCCTATGGCAGTGTAGGGGAGGAACCACTGTTCCATAACCCACTGATATGCTGCAGGATGCTCAGCCCCGTAAGTGTACACAGATCCCTCATAAGAGCTGGACTTACGAAGTTAGTGTGTCTCAGATCAGGAGGACAGTGGAAGACGGCTGGCATTTTGAACCAAGAGACTGGCTTTAAATCTCTTCGTTTGATGGAGAGATTGTTGGAGGAAGTGATCAGTGCACTTCCTAGCTTCTTCAGAGAGGCACTAGGAGAGGAGTGTGGAGAGGATTAGCCAGCTATGTGGCCTGTTTTTCAATCTTTGTCAATCCGTGCAGCAGTGGATAAGCAGGAGGAAGTGAACAGGGCCATTCTATCTTTCAAAATGCCAGAACTACATGACTTCTTAAGTACATTACAGAAGGCCTTGTACGCAGTCACTGTAAAGGTTCTCAACACAGGAGTCGAGGTGGTTGAGTGTGTTGGCACCAGGCTCATCCCCAGGGGCAGCTGGAGGTCCCTGTACAAACCTGCCATAGGGAAATTCACTGCAGATCTACAGTGGAGGGTGGTACATGGGGCTGTGGCTATGAACAGACATGTGGCACACATTGATCCTAAGGTAGGGAGTCAATGCTCTTTCTGTAATGATGAGGAAACCCTACAGCACTTATGGCTTAGATGTCCCAGGTTGAGCCCTCTTTTCTCTGTACTGCAGCGGTGGCTCAGAGGTTTAGGAGAGGTTCTTGCAGACAGCCTGTTTGTCTTTGGTCGGAGGTACACAGCAGCACAGTGCGGACGTGTCACCTTGGTACATTTTTTGATAGGACAGGCGAAAATTAGCATTTGGCTTAGCAGAAGAAACAAAATGAAAGGCACAGGGTCCACAGACGCCATGCTCATGTTCAGGGGTCTAGTGGCTGCTCGGCCGAAAATCGAGTTCATGTTTTTCAAACAGTTCAAACTTGGAAGGATTTATTCCTATTTGGGGACATGGGGATGTGCTGTGCACAGTGGAAAACGATGCGCCTCTTCTTAATTTCTGAAAAAAATAGGGGAAGGTGTGTATCTTTTTGTTTTTACTGTGTGGCAATTGTTGTGTTTTTCACTATGTATATGAGTATCTGTGTTAATGTTGTTATATTGATGTGAATGAAGAATTGGACCATTAAAGGCTTGGTTAAAGGTCAAAGGTCTCTCTTGGTCTCTCTCTGTCTCTGTCTCTGTCGCTCTCTATGCCTCTCTGTCTCTGTCTCTTTCTCAATTCAATTCAATTCAATTCAATATGTGCTTTATTGGCATGACATACGTTTGTGTACATATTGCCAAAGCATGTACAACAACAACAACACAATACAACAATGATTATAATAACAGCAACAACGATTATAATAGTAACAGCAACAACAATGATTATAATAGTAACAGCAACAACAACAATGATTATGATATCAAACAACAACAGTAGCAATAGGTGCCGTCCCCCACTGTCTCTCAGGTTGTGGCAAGATAATATAAATCTTGCTGCAATGCTCGCCGCTGCCCCCCTCCCAGGACCCCCCGCAGCTTACCTGTGTCCTCCATGTCCTGCTACTCTGGAGTCACATGTTCCAGTTCCTGGACAAAAGCCCGTCGCTGTTTTTCACATGTGTCACATTTAAGGAGGAAGTGCCCCTCTGTCTCCACCTCATCTGTCATGCACTGACCACATGTTCGATGCTCTTTTGGCAACCAGGTCTTTTTGTGTCTCCCCTTTTCAATGGCTAGACTGTGGTCACTGAGCCTGTATTTGGTGAGGGTCTGTCGCTGCTTCCTGTCTCTGACAGTTAAGAGGTGTTCTTCCAGATCATAGTTTGTTTTTAGGGCCCGATAGACTTCTAGTTTGTTTTGAGTTTTGATTTCAGCGTTCCAATGTTTCAGATAATTGTTCTTGCTTTGTTTTATAGCTGATTTATCCTCATGTTGCTTTGTTTTATAGTCTGATTTATCCTCATGTTGGTTTGTTTTATAGCTGATTTATCCTCATGTTTGGTTTGTTTTATAGCTGATTTATCTTCATGTTGGTTTGGGATGCAGTGCTGGCCTGAGGTTGGTTGGCCGTAGTGTTTGTTAAAGGGTTAGTGAGTCTCAGAGCCAGCTGCTTCAGGGGACTCTTTTCGGGGTTCAGTTCTTGGGTTTTCAGAGCTTTAGAGTGCAATGTATTTGTTGGGCTTGTATTTAAGTGCGTCCAGAAATTTAGAGATCTTTTTTGTACATTTATCAATAATGGAAACCGGCTTAATTCTGCCCTACATGCGTTGTTTGGTGTTTTCCTTTGTGTTTTCAGAATCATTCTACAGAATTCAGCATGTAGGGTTTCTGCTGGATGCTTGTCCCATCTAGTGTAGCTGGAAAGACTGAGTGGACCCCATACCTCACTTCCATATAGTGCAATGGGCAGAATTACACTATCAATTCGTATGCTCTAAGGTGATGCTACCTAGAGCCAACTGGTATCTATTTCTCTCTCTCTCTCTCTCTCTCTCTCTCTCTCTCTATGTCTCTGTCTCGGTCTCTCTCTCTCTCTCTCTATGTCTCTGTATATTTTCACTTCTCTCTCCCCTGTGAGACCCCCTCCCCTCCCTCTCCATCTCTCTATCCCTGTATCTCTCGCTCTCTCTCTCTCTGTGTATTAAAACATTATCAGCGTGCTGCATGTTCAAATGCCCTATAGTTTCATCCAGGCTGGTTTATAAGTATCCCTGTCTGTCTGTCTGTCTGTTGCTTTCTCGGTCTTTCTCTGTCCATCTGTCTGTCTGTCTCTCCCTCTGTCTCTCTGTCTTGGTCTGTCTGTCTGTCTGTCTGTCTCTCTGTCTTGGTCTGTCTGTCTGTCTCTCCCTCTGTCTCTCTGTCTTGGTCTGTGTGTCTGTCTGTTGCTTTCTCTGTCTTTCTCTGTCCATCTGTCTGTCTGTCTCTCCCTGTCTCTCCCTCTGTCTCTCTGTCTTGGTCTGTCTGTCTGTCTGTCTGTCTCTCTCTGTCTCTCTGCATACATGCTGTTCGTCTTGCTTATAACTTATGGATAAAGTCTACAGTAAAGAGCCCCACCGCTGTAAGTGTGAATGTTTTATTTTCTCTACTGGCAGCGTGGCTGTGTGTCATGACCACACTGCCAGTACTACTGCATTACTCCCACACTGCCAGTACTACTGCATTACTCCCACACTGCCAATAGTGCTGCATTACTGCCACACTGCCATGAGTACTCCATTACTGCCACACTGCCAGTACTACTGCATTACTGCCACACTGCCAATAGTGCTGCATTACTGCCACACTGCCATGAGTACTCCATTACTGCCACACTGCCAGTACTACTGCATTACTGCCACACTGCCAATAGTGCTGCATTACTGCCACACTGCCAGGAGTACTTCATTACTGCCACACTGCCAGTAGTGCTGCATTACTGCCACACTGCCAGGAGTACTTCATTACTGCCACACTGCCAATAGTGCTGCATTACTGCCACACTGCCAGGAGTACTTCATTACTGCCACACTGCCAGTAGTACTGCATTACTGTGTGTCATGACCACACTGCCAGTACTACTGCATTACTCCCACACTGCCAGTAGTGCTGCATTACTGTGTCTCATGACCACACTGCCAGTAGTACTGCATTACTGCCACACTGCCAGTACTACTGCATTACTGCCACTGACAGTAGTACTGCATTACTGCCACACTACCAGGAGTACTTCATTACTGCCACACTGCCAGGAGTACTGCATTACTGTGTGTCATGTCTACACTGCCAGTAGTACTGCATTACTGCAACACTGCCAGTAGTACTGCATTACTGCCACACTGGCAGTAGTACTGCACTATTGTGTGTCATGACCACACTGCCAGTAGTATTGCAGTACTGCCACTCTGCCAGTAGAACTGTTACGGCAAATACACAACCTTCACCTAACACTTTAACACACAAACTACACCTAACCATCCAACACTTTAAAACACAAACTACACCTGATCATCCAACACTTTAACACACAAACTACACCTGACCATCCAACACTTTAACACACAAACTACACCTAACCATCCAACACTTTAACACACAAACTACACCTGACCATCCAACACTTTAACACACAAACTACACCTAACCATCCAACACTTTAACACACAAACTACACCTGACCATCCAACACTTTAACACACAAACTACACCTGACCATCCAACACTTTAACACACAAACTACACCTAACCATCCAACACTTTAACACACAAACTACACCTGATCATCCAACACTTTAACACACAAACTACACCTGATCATCCAACACTTTAACACACAAACTACACCTGATCATCCAACACTTTAACACACAAACTACACCTAACCATCCAACACTTTAACACACAAACTACACCTGACCATCCAACACTTTAACACACAAACTACACCTAACCATCCAACACTTTAACACACAAACTACACCTGACCATCCAACACTTTAACACACAAACTACACCTAACCATCCAACACTTTAACACACAAACTACACCTGATCATCCAACACTTTAACACACAAACTACACCTGACCATCCAACACTTTAACACACAAACTACACCTGACCATCCAACACTTTAACACACAAACTACACCTGACCATCCAACACTTTAACACACAAACTACACCTGACTATCCAACACTTTAACACACAAACTACACCTGACTATCCAACACTTTAACACACAAACTACACCTGACCATCCAACACTTTAACACACAAACTACACCTGACTATCCAACACTTTAACACACAAACTACACCTGACCATCCAACACTTTAACACACAAACTACACCTGGCCATCCAACACTGTAACACACAAACTACACCTGACCATCCAACACTTTAACACACAAACTACACCTGACCATCCAAAACTTTAACACACAAACTACACCTAACCATCCAACACTTTAACACACAAACTACACCTGATCATCCAACACTTTAACACACAAACTACACCTAACCATCCAACACTTTAACACACAAACTACACCTGACCATCCAACACTTTAACACACAAACTACACCTAACCATCCAACACTTTAACACACAAACTACACCTGACCATCCAACACTTTAACACACAAACTACACCTGCCCATCCAACACTTTAACACACAAACTACACCTGACCATCCAACACTTTAACACACAAACTACACCTAACCATCCAACAATTTAACACACAAACTACACCTGACCATCCAACACTTTAACACACAAACTACACATGACCATCCAACACTTTAACACACAAACTACACCTGACCATCCAACACTTTAACACACAAACTACACCTAACCATCCAACACTTTAACACACAAACTACACCTGACCATCCAACACTTTAACACACAAACTACACCTGACCATCCAACACTTTAACACACAAACTACACCTGACCATCCAACACTTTAACACACAAACTACACCTGGCCATCCAACACTTTAACACACAAACTACACCTGACCATCCAACACTTTAACACACAAACTACACCTGGCCATCCAACACTCCCACTTTAAAAAAGTCTTTAACTTATATTCCACTGGGGGCCGTTCACATGCAGGGCAGATGAACTTGTGTTTTTGTGGAGAAACTGTACAGACAGAAGATGTGAACCGTCATTCCCCGCCAGCTCTCCGGTTAAGAAGACAACGGCTCTCCGGGTAACAACACAACAGCTCTCCGGGTAACAACAAAACAGCTCTCCGGGTAAGAACACAACAGCTCTCTGGGTAACAACATAACAGACGATGGAAGATGAAGACTCGAAGTGTTCACAGTCATAAACTCCACATTTAAAAGACTCAGCTAAGAGGAGAAATACAGTAAGGAGGAGCAGTGTTTGCCTTCATCAGAACAAGAGGAGGAGGAGGAGGAGTCAGGGAGTCTGCAGAAGAGGAGGGGGGAGCCAGGGGGAGAGAGTCAGGGGGTAAAAGCCTGGAGAAACCACTTAGAGTCTGAGTCTCCCTGCTGATGTTTCTAATGGATCCTGTTAGGACAGCATGAGAGAGAGAGAGAGAGAGAGAGAGAGAGAGAGAGAGAGAGAGAGAGAGAGAGAGAGAGAGAGAAAAGGGGGGATAAGCGAATATGGGGAACTGAAGAAAAAATAGAATTGTAGAACAAGAGAGAATGGAAAAGTCTGAACAAAACATGAATAAAGCCTCATCACGGAGAGCAAAATTTCCCTCCACATTAAGAGTCTCCTCCACAATAAGAGTCTCCTTCACAATAACAATATCCGTCAAATAATAGTCTCCTACATAATGAGTCTCCTTCACGATAAGAGTCTCCTTCACAATAAGTCACCTTCATAATAACAGTCTCCTTCACAATAAGAGTCTCCTTCATAAAAATACTCCTCCACAATAAGAATGTCAACAAAATACTGTTACCGTAAGAGTCCCCAAATGAAGCAGAGGCAGGACAGAGAGACATCGTGGACTAGTCCTGTCTTCATACAGTTGCACCGTGATAACTGTAGTACAAAACTTAACGTCATGTTTGATTGTATTAAGGCGCTTTCACATTTGGTGTTAGCTTGAGTTCGAACCAAAGTTTGATTGTCCCACCACCCCCGCTGGTCTGCTATAAACTAGAATTTGTTTTGCGGTATGTCAACGTAATACTTTCAGCATCAACATCACAAGGCCATGAGGCTTGGAGGAGAGTATGCCTGGTGTGATCTGAGCTAAAAATGAAAAGAAAAAAAATCATTTGCATTTTCTGGTGACACTTTGGTATATCTGGTGCCACAATGAAATGATGTGAACCCAGGACACACGTGCATTTGTGCTGCAGATGGAGATAGTAGGTTCTGAGGAGATGGTGATGCAATGAGTCATGAGAAATGCATTTGCTGCTTTACTTGCAGCTCATTCTCACACGTCTATAAGATGAGTTCACCATTTGACCTCCTGCTGGACAGGAGGGTTTTTCTTAAAAAGACAAATAAAACATACTGCAGCTATTTTTGCTGGATTTGCAATTCATTTCCTCATCAGAGTGGATTCCGATGTGGGAAGATGGCAGCGCAAGCTCACATTTGCAGCGGCCTCACCCAGGACCGGTATGGGAAGATGCCGGTGCAAACTTACATTTATGGCGGCCTCACCCAGTACCATCCATGCAGTGTCTTTGTCGACGTCTGGGTCTGGGTTTGTGTCTTCATTTGATGGCTGGGAGAGCTGGCAGTGTATGGGCTGGGACAGCTTATGGGACCAGGGACCACGGCCCTGCCTGGAACTGTAACCAAATAGGAAACACCGAGGATGGTCTGACAGGATGCGGAAGTGGAACAGGCTAACCTAACTGCTAGCCCATGCAGATCGGCAGTTCTGACAGTCATCCTGGCTGGCGTTCGTTCTCCTGGACAGTGATTTTTTTTATGTTTGATATGTGTGTGTTCTTGTAGTGTGGATATGTGTGTTCTTGTAGTTTGGATATGTGTGTTCTTGCAGTTTGCATATGTGTGTTCTTGTAGTTTGGATGTGTGTGTTCTTGCAGTTTGGATGTGTGTGTTCTTGTAGTTTGGATGTTTGTGTTCTTGTGGTTTGGATATGTGTGTTCTTGTATTTTGGATGTGTGTGTTCTTGTAGTTTGGATATTTGTGTGTTCTTGTAGTTTGGAAATATGTGTTCTTGGAGTTTGGATATGTGTGTTCTTGTAATTTGGATGTGTGTGTTCTTGTAGTTTGGATGTTTGTGTTCTTGTGGTTTGGATATGTGTGTTCTTGTATTTTGGATGTGTGTGTTCTTGTAGTTTGGATATGTGTGTTCTTGTAATTTGGATATGTGTGCTCTTGTAGTTTGGATATGTGTGTGTTCTTGTAGTTTGGATGTGTGTGTTCTTGTAGTTTGGATATGTGAGTTCTTGTAGTTTGGATATGTGTGTTCTTGTAGTTTGGATGTGTGTGTTCTTGTAGTTTGGATGTGTGTGTTCTTGTAGTTTGGATATGTGAGTTCTTGTAGTTTGGATATGTGTGTTCTTGTACTTTTGATATGTGTGTGTTCTTGTAGTTTGGATGTGTGTGTTCTTGTAGTTTGGATATGTGTGTGTTCTTGTAGTTTGGATGTGTGTGTTCTTGTAGTTTGGATATGTGAGTTCTTGTAGTTTGGATATGTGTGTTCTTGTACTTTTGATATGTGTGTGTTCTTGTAGTTTGGATGTGTTTGTTCTTGTAGTTTGGATATGTGTGTTCTTGTAGTTCGGATATGTGTGTTCTTGTAGTTTTGATATGTGTGTGTTCTTCTAGTTTGGATGTGTTTATTCTCGTAGTTTGGATATGTGTGTTCGTGTAGTTTGGATGTGTGTGTTCTTCTAGTTTGGATATGTGTGTACTTGTAGTTTGGATAGGTGTGTTCTTGTAGTTTGGATATGTGTGTGTTCTTGTAATTTGGATATCTGTGTTCTTGTAGTTTGGATATGTGTGTTCTAGTAGTTTGGATATGTGTTCTTGTAGTTTGGATGTGTGTGTTCTTGTAGTTTGGATGTGTGTGTTCCTGTAGTTTGGATGTTTGTGTTCTTGTGGTTTGGATATGTGTGTTCTTGTATTTTGGATGTGTGTGTTCTTGTAGTTTGGATATTTGTGTGTTCTTGTAGTTTGGAAATATGTGTTCTTGGAGTTTGGATATGTGTGTTCTTGTAATTTGGATGTGTGTGTTCTTGTAGTTTGGATGTTTGTGTTCTTGTGGTTTGGATATGTGTGTTCTTGTAGTTTGGATATGTGTGCTCTTGTAGTTTGGATATGTGTGTGTTCTTGTAGTTTGGATGTGTGTGTTCTTGTAGTTTTGATATGTGTGTGTTCTTCTAGTTTGGATGTGTTTATTCTCGTAGTTTGGATATGTGTGTTCGTGTAGTTTGGATGTGTGTGTTCTTGTAGTTTGGATATGTGTGTACTTGTAGTTTGGATATGTGTGTTCTTGTAGTTTGGATATGTGTGTGTTCTTGTAATTTGGATATGTGTGTTCCTGTAGTTTGGATATGTGTGTGTTCCTGTAGTTTGGATATGTGTGTTCCTGTAGTTTGGATATGTGTGTGTTCTTGTAGTTTGGATGTGTGTTCTTGTAGTTTGGATATGTGTGTTCTTGTAGTTTGGATATGTGTGTTCTTGTAGTTTGGATATGTGTGCTCTTGTAGTTTGGATATGTGTGTGTTCTTGTAGTTTGGATGTGTGTGTTCTTGTAGTTTGGATATGTGAGTTCTTGTAGTTTGGATATGTGTGTTCTTGTAGTTTGGATATGTGTGTGTTCTTGTAGTTTGGATGTGTGTGTTCTTGTAGTTTGGATATGTGAGTTCTTGTAGTTTGGATATGTGTGTTCTTGTAATTTGGATGTGTGTGTTCTTGTAGTGTGGATATGTGAGTTCTTGTAGTTTGGATATGTGTGTTCTTGTAATTTGGATGTTTGTGTTCTTGTAGTGTGGATATGTGTGTTCTTGTAGTTTGTATTTGTGTTTTCTTGCAGTTTGCATATGTGTGTTCTTGTAGTTTGGATGTGTGTGTTCTTGCAGTTTGGATGTGTGTGTTCTTGTAGTTTGGATGTTTGTGTTCTTGTGGTTTGGATATGTGTGTTCTTGTATTTTGGATGTGTGTGTTCTTGTAGTTTGGATATTTGTGTGTTCTTCTAGTTTGGATGTGTTTATTCTCGTAGTTTGGATATGTGTGTTCTTGTAATTTGGATGTGTGTGTTCTTGTAGTTTGGATGTTTGTGTTCTTGTGGTTTGGATATGTGTGTTCTTGTATTTTGGATGTGTGTGTTCTTGTAGTTTGGATATGTGTGTTCTTGTAATTTGGATATGTGTGCTCTTGTAGTTTGGATATGTGTGTGTTCTTGTAGTTTGGATGTGTGTGTTCTTGTAGTTTGGATATGTGAGTTCTTGTAGTTTGGATATGTGTGTTCTTGTAGTTTGGATGTGTGTGTTCTTGTAGTTTGGATGTGTGTGTTCTTGTAGTTTGGATATGTGAGTTCTTGTAGTTTGGATATGTGTGTTCTTGTACTTTTGATATGTGTGTGTTCTTGTAGTTTGGATGTGTGTGTTCTTGTAGTTTGGATATGTGTGTGTTCTTGTAGTTTGGATGTGTGTGTTCTTGTAGTTTGGATATGTGAGTTCTTGTAGTTTGGATATGTGTGTTCTTGTACTTTTGATATGTGTGTGTTCTTGTAGTTTGGATGTGTTTGTTCTTGTAGTTTGGATATGTGTGTTCTTGTAGTTCGGATATGTGTGTTCTTGTAGTTTTGATATGTGTGTGTTCTTCTAGTTTGGATGTGTTTATTCTCGTAGTTTGGATATGTGTGTTCGTGTAGTTTGGATGTGTGTGTTCTTCTAGTTTGGATATGTGTGTACTTGTAGTTTGGATAGGTGTGTTCTTGTAGTTTGGATATGTGTGTGTTCTTGTAATTTGGATATCTGTGTTCTTGTAGTTTGGATATGTGTGTTCTAGTAGTTTGGATATGTGTTCTTGTAGTTTGGATGTGTGTGTTCTTGTAGTTTGGATGTGTGTGTTCCTGTAGTTTGGATGTTTGTGTTCTTGTGGTTTGGATATGTGTGTTCTTGTATTTTGGATGTGTGTGTTCTTGTAGTTTGGATATTTGTGTGTTCTTGTAGTTTGGAAATATGTGTTCTTGGAGTTTGGATATGTGTGTTCTTGTAATTTGGATGTGTGTGTTCTTGTAGTTTGGATGTTTGTGTTCTTGTGGTTTGGATATGTGTGTTCTTGTAGTTTGGATATGTGTGCTCTTGTAGTTTGGATATGTGTGTGTTCTTGTAGTTTGGATGTGTGTGTTCTTGTAGTTTGGATATGTGAATTCTTGTAGTTTGGATATGTGTGTTCTTATAGTTTGGATATGTGTGTGTTCTTGTAGTTTGGATGTGTGTGTTCTTGTAGTTTGGATATGTGAGTTCTTGTAGTTTGGATATGTGTGTTCTTGTAATTTGGATGTGTGTGTTCTTGTAGTTTGGATGTGTGTGTTCTTGTAGTTTTGATATGTGTGTGTTCTTGTAGTTTGGATGTGTTTGTTCTTGTAGTTTGGATATGTGTGTTCTTGTAGTTCGGATATGTGTGTTCTTGTAGTTTTGATATGTGTGTGTTCTTCTAGTTTGGATGTGTTTATTCTCGTAGTTTGGATATGTGTGTTCGTGTAGTTTGGATGTGTGTGTTCTTGTAGTTTGGATATGTGTGTACTTGTAGTTTGGATATGTGTGTTCTTGTAGTTTGGATATGTGTGTGTTCTTGTAATTTGGATATGTGTGTTCCTGTAGTTTGGATATGTGTGTGTTCCTGTAGTTTGGATATGTGTGTTCCTGTAGTTTGGATATGTGTGTGTTCTTGTAGTTTGGATGTGTGTTCTTGTAGTTTGGATATGTGTGTTCTTGTAGTTTGGATATGTGTGTTCTTGTAGTTTGGATATGTGTGCTCTTGTAGTTTGGATATGTGTGTGTTCTTGTAGTTTGGATGTGTGTGTTCTTGTAGTTTGGATATGTGAGTTCTTGTAGTTTGGATATGTGTGTTCTTGTAGTTTGGATATGTGTGTGTTCTTGTAGTTTGGATGTGTGTGTTCTTGTAGTTTGGATATGTGAGTTCTTGTAGTTTGGATATGTGTGTTCTTGTAATTTGGATGTGTGTGTTCTTGTAGTTTGGATGTGTGTGTTCTTGTAGTTTTGATATGTGTGTGTTCTTGTAGTTTGGATGTGTTTGTTCTTGTAGTTTGGATATGTGTGTTCTTGTAGTTTGGATGTGTGTGTTCTTGTAGTTTTGATATGTGTGTGTTCTTCTAGTTTGGATGTGTTTATTCTCGTAGTTTGGATATGTGTGTTCGTGTAGTTTGGATGTGTGTGTTCTTGTAGTTTGGATATGTGTGTACTTGTAGTTTGGATATGTGTGTTCTTGTAGTTTGGATATGTGTGTGTTCTTGTAATTTGGATATGTGTGTTCCTGTAGTTTGGATATGTGTGTGTTCCTGTAGTTTGGATATGTGTGTGTTCTTGTAGTTTGGATGTGTGTGTTCTTGTAGTTTGGATATGTGTGTTCATGTAGTTTGGATGCGTGTGTTCTTGTAGTTTGGATATGTGTGTTCTTGCAGTTTGCATATGTGTGTTCTTGTAGTTTGGATATGTGTGTGTTCTTGTAGTTTGGATGTATGTGTTCTTGTAGTTTGGATATGTGAGTTCTTGTAGTTTGGATATGTGTGTGTTCCTGCAATTTGGATGTGTGTGTTCTTGTAATTTGGATGTGTGTGTTCTTGTAGTTTGGATATGTGTGTTCTTGTAGTTTGGATATGTGTGTTTCTGTAGTTTGTATATGTGTTCTTGTAGTTTGGATGTTTGTGTTCTCGTAGTTTGGATATGTGTGTTCTTGTACTTTGGATGTGTGTGTTCTTGTAGTTTGGATATGTGTGTTCCTGTAGTTTGGATATGTGTGTGTTCTTGTAGTTTGGATATGTGTGTTCTTGTAGTTTGGATATGTGTGTTCATGTAGTTTGGATGTGTGTTCTTGTAGTTTGGATATGTGTGTTCTTGTAGTTTGGATATGTGTGTTCTTGTAGTTTGGATGTGTGTGTTCTTGTAGTTTGGATGTGTGTTCTTGTAGTTTGGATATGTGTGTTCTTGTAGTTTGGATATGTGTGTTCTTGTAGTTTGGATGTGTGTGTTTTTGTAGTTGTCTTGTGTTGCACTGCTGTGGGCGGGGGGAAATCACGTTTTGTTTCCTCTCATGTACGCGAGTACACAACATGAAATGACCAATAAACGTGTGTGATTCCTGATCCTTTCAGGGGTGTTCTGAAGGATCAGCCAGTGGTTTGATCGCCAAAGTATCACCCTCTCCCCCCTCCCTCTCCCTCTATCTCTCCCTCCCTCTCCCTCTCCCTCTCCCTCTCTCCCTCCCTCTCCCTCCCTCTCCCTCTCCCTCTCTCTCCCTCTATCTCTCCCTCCCCCTCCCTCTCCCTCTCTCTCCCTCCCTCTCCCTCTCCCTCTCTCCCTCCCTCTCCCTCTCCCTCTCTCCCTCCCTCTCCCTCTCTCTCCCTCCCTCTCCCTCTCCCTCTCTCTCCCTCTATCTCTCCCTCCCTCTCCCTCTCCCTCCCTCTCCCTCTCTCTCCCTATATCTCTCCCTCCCTCTCCCTCTCCCTCCCTCTCCCTCTCTCCCTCTATCTCTCCCTCCCTCTCCCTCTCCCTCCCCTTATCTCTCCCTCCCTCTATCTCTCACTTAACAAATTCAAATTCAAAATTCAAACAGCTTTACTGACATGAAGAGAAAATATGCCATTGCCAAAGCAGTTTGCAAAAGACTGACACATGACATCCCATATCAAACACCCATCACATTCACATGACATCACATATCAAACACCCATCACATTCACATGACATCACATATCAAACACCCATCACATTCACATGACATCACATATCAAACACCCATCACATTCACATGACATCACATATCAAACACCCATCACATTCACATGACATCACATATCAAACACCCATCACATTCACATGACATCACATATCAAACACCCATCACATTCACATGACATCACATATCAAACACCCATCACATTCACATCACATCACATATCAAACACCCATCACATTCACATCACATCACATATCAAACACACATCACATTCACATGACATCACATATCAAACACCCATCACATTCACATGACATCACATATCAAACACCCATCACATTCACATGACATCACATATCAAACACCCATCACATTCACATGACATCACATATCAAACACCCATCACATTCACATGACATCACATATCAAACACCCATCACATTCACATGACATCACATATCAAACACCCATCACATTCACATGACATCACATATCAAACACCCATCACATTCACATCACATCACATATCAAACACCCATCACATTCACATGACATCACATATCAAACACCCATCACATTCACATCACATCACATATCAAACACCCATCACATTCACATGACATCACATATCAAACACCCATCACATTCACATGACATCACATATCAAACACCCATCACATTCACATGACATCACATATCAAACACCCATCACATTCACATGACATCACATATCAAACACCCATCACATTCACATGACATCACATATCAAACACCCATCACATTCACATCACATCACATATCAAACACCCATCACATTCACATGACATCACATATCAAACACCCATCACATTCACATCACATCACATATCAAACACCCATCACATTCACATGACATCACACACTAATACACAGGAGTCGTCACATGAGCATGCTCCATATCTTGGCCCACCGAAGCAGTCAACCCCTTTATTCCTCACTGCCATAAAGTACAGTGCAGTAAATGCCACACAGTCCAAACATGAGTTACAGACACACACACACACACACACACACACACACACACACACACACACACACACACACACACACACACACACACACACACAGCTAGTTAAAATGCATCCATTCCTTTCTCCTGTAAATTGGTTGTGCCAGGTTGGTATTTTCACCTGTTTAGTTTTGTTCCTGTTTTGGTTGAATTCATTTCTTTTCTTTCACAAATGAAATGTTTTACGAGAAGCTTCTGGAATATTCAGGTTTATACTCCAGCACCTCTGGTCTTAAAAGCCACACACCTTGATTTCTTAAATAATACAAATGATCTTGATGTTTTGATGCTGTTAGAAACATGGTGCTGATCTGATGCAGTGACTCCATGTCCCCCAGGCTACGATGCAGTGACTCCATGTCCCCCAGGCTACGATGCAGTGACTCCATGTCCCCCAGGCTACGGTGCAGTTACTCCATGTCCCCCAGGCTACGATGCAGTGACTCCATGTCCCCCAGGCTACGGTGCAGTGACTCCATGTCCCCCAGGCTACGGTGCAGTGACTCCATGTCCCCCAGGCTACGGTGCAGTGACTCCATGTCCCCCAGGCTACGGTGCAGTGACTCCATGTCCCCCAGGCTACGGTGCAGTGACTCCATGTCCCCCAGGCTACGATGCAGTGACTCCATGTCCCCCAGGCTACGGTGCAGTGACTCCATGTCCCCCAGGCTACGGTGCAGTGACTCCATGTCCCCCAGGCTACGATGCAGTGACTCCATGTCCCCCAGGCTACGATGCAGTGACTCCATGTTCCCCAGGCTACGGTGCAGTGACTCCATGTCCCCCAGGCTACGATGCAGTGACTCCATGTCCCCCAGGCTACGATGCAGTGACTCCATGTTCCCCAGGCTACGGTGCAGTGAGTCCATGTCCCCCAGGCTACGGTGCAGTGACTCCATGTTCCCCAGGCTACGGTGCAGTGACTCCATGTCCCCCAGGCTACGGTGCAGTGACTCCATGTCCCCCAGGCTACGATGCAGTGACTCCATGTCCCCCAGGCTACGGTGCAGTGACTCCATGTCCCCCAGGCTACGGTGCAGTGACTCCATGTCCCCCAGGCTACGATGCAGTGACTCCATGTTCCCCAGGCTACGGTGCAGTGACTCCATGTTCCCCAGGCTACGATGCAGTGACTCCATGTCCCCCAGGCTACGATGCAGTGACTCCATGTTCCCCAGGCTACGGTGCAGTGACTCCATGTCCCCCAGGCTACGGTGCAGTGACTCCATGTCCCCCAGGCTACGGTGCAGTGACTCCATGTCCCCCAGGCTACGATGCAGTGACTCCATGTTCCCCAGGCTACGGTGCAGTTACTCCATGTCCCCCAGGCTACGGTGCAGTGACTCCATGTCCCCCAGGCTACGATGCAGTGACTCCATGTTCCCCAGGCTACGGTGCAGTGACTCCATGTCCCCCAGGCTACGGTGCAGTGACTCCATGTCCCCCAGGCTACGATGCAGTGACTCCATGTTCCCCAGGCTACGGTGCAGTGAGTCCATGTCCCCCAGGCTACGGTGCAGTGACTCCATGTCCCCCAGGCTACGGTGCAGTGACTCCATGTCCCCCAGGCTACGGTGCAGTGACTCCATGTCCCCCAGGCTACGGTGCAGTGACTCCATGTCCCCCAGGCTACGATGCAGTGACTCCATGTCCCCCAGGCTACGGTGCAGTGACTCCATGTCCCCCAGGCTACGATGCAGTGACTCCATGTCCCCCAGGCTACGGTGCAGTGACTCCATGTCCCCCAGGCTACGGTGCAGTGACTCCATGTCCCCCAGGCTACGGTGCAGTGACTCCATGTCCCCCAGGCTACGATGCAGTGACTCCATGTCCCCCAGGCTACGGTGCAGTGACTCCATGTCCCCCAGGCTACGGTGCAGTGACTCCATGTCCCCCAGGCTACGATGCAGTGACTCCATGTCCCCCAGGCTACGATGCAGTGACTCCATGTTCCCCAGGCTACGGTGCAGTGACTCCATGTCCCCCAGGCTACGATGCAGTGACTCCATGTCCCCCAGGCTACGATGCAGTGACTCCATGTCCCCCAGGCTACGGTGCAGTGAGTCCATGTCCCCCAGGCTACGGTGCAGTGACTCCATGTCCCCCAGGCTACGGTGCAGTGACTCCATGTTCCCCAGGCTACGGTGCAGTGACTCCATGTCCCCCAGGCTACGGTGCAGTGACTCCATGTCCCCCAGGCTACGATGCAGTGACTCCATGTCCCCCAGGCTACGGTGCAGTGACTCCATGTCCCCCAGGCTACGGTGCAGTGACTCCATGTCCCCCAGGCTACGATGCAGTGACTCCATGTTCCCCAGGCTACGGTGCAGTGACTCCATGTCCCCCAGGCTACGATGCAGTGACTCCATGTCCCCCAGGCTACGATGCAGTGACTCCATGTTCCCCAGGCTACGGTGCAGTGACTCCATGTCCCCCAGGCTACGGTGCAGTGACTCCATGTCCCCCAGGCTACGGTGCAGTGACTCCATGTCCCCCAGGCTACGATGCAGTGACTCCATGTCCCCCAGGCTACGGTGCAGTGACTCCATGTCCCCCAGGCTACGGTGCAGTGACTCCATGTCCCCCAGGCTACGATGCAGTGACTCCATGTTCCCCAGGCTACGGTGCAGTGACTCCATGTCCCCCAGGCTACGATGCAGTGACTCCATGTCCCCCAGGCTACGATGCAGTGACTCCATGTTCCCCAGGCTACGGTGCAGTGAGTCCATGTCCCCCAGGCTACGGTGCAGTGACTCCATGTCCCCCAGGCTACGGTGCAGTGACTCCATGTCCCCCAGGCTACGGTGCAGTGACTCCATGTCCCCCAGGCTACGGTGCAGTGACTCCATGTCCCCCAGGCTACGATGCAGTGACTCCATGTCCCCCAGGCTACGGTGCAGTGACTCCATGTCCCCCAGGCTACGGTGCAGTGACTCCATGTCCCCCAGGCTACGATGCAGTGACTCCATGTTCCCCAGGCTACGGTGCAGTGACTCCATGTCCCCCAGGCTACGATGCAGTGACTCCATGTCCCCCAGGCTACGATGCAGTGACTCCATGTTCCCCAGGCTACGGTGCAGTGACTCCATGTCCCCCAGGCTACGGTGCAGTGACTCCATGTCCCCCAGGCTACGATGCAGTGACTCCATGTCCCCCAGGCTACGGTGCAGTGACTCCATGTCCCCCAGGCTACGGTGCAGTGACTCCATGTCCCCCAGGCTACGATGCAGTGACTCCATGTTCCCCAGGCTACGGTGCAGTGACTCCATGTCCCCCAGGCTACGGTGCAGTAACTCCATGTTCCCCAGGCTACGGTGCAGTGACTCCATGTCCCCCAGGCTACGGTGCAGTGACTCCATGTCCCCCAGGCTACGGTGCAGTTACTCCATGTCCCCCAGGCTACGATGCAGTGACTCCATGTCCCCCAGGCTACGATGCAGTTACTCCATGTCCCCCAGGCTACGATGCAGTGACTCCATGTCCCCCAGGCTACGATGCAGTTACTCCATGTCCCCCAGGCTACGGTGCAGTTACTCCATGTTCCCTAGGCTACGGTGCAGTTACTCCATGTTCCCCAGGCTACGGTGCAGTGACTCCATGTTCCCCAGGCTACGGTGCAGTGACTCCATGTTCCCCAGGCTACGGTGCAGTGACTCCATGTCCCCCAGGCTACGATGCAGTTACTCCATGTCCCCCAGGCTACGATGCAGTTACTCCATGTCCCCCAGGCTACGGTGCAGTGACTCCATGTTCCCCAGGCTACGGTGCAGTTACTCCATGTCCCCCAGGCTACGATGCAGTGACTCCATGTTCCCCAGGCTACGGTGCAGTGACTCCATGTTCCCCAGGCTACGGTGCAGTGACTCCATGTCCCCCAGGCTACGGTGCAGTGACTCCATGTCCCCCAGGCTACAGTGCAGTGACTCCATGACCCCCAGGCTACGGTGCAGTTACTCCATGTCCCCCAGGCTACGGTGCAGTGACTCCATGTTCCCCAGGCTACGGTGCAGTTACTCCATGTTCCCCAGGCTACGGTGCAGTTACTCCATGTTCCCCAGGCTACGGTGCAGTGACTCCATGTTCCCCAGGCTACAATGCAGTGACTCCATGTCCCCCAGGCTACGGTGAAGTGACTCAGTGTCCCCTAGGCCAGTGTTTCTCAACCGGGGGTCCGCGGACCCCTAGTGGTCCGTGGTGTAATTGCAAGGGGTCCGTGAAAATAAAATATCTTTAAAAAAAAGATCCTATGACATTTATAGAAATAGTATTATTTTACTCAAATGTGACTGAGACCTTTATCTACCTAAACTATAAAGGGTAACAGGACTTTTTTCTCTAATTACATCTGTTTCACAAGTGTCATTTATTGTATTTTAATAAGAGATCTCGCTCCCGTTTGCATTGTTAAAAGTTACTGCATAAAAATTCTGTTGTTACATATATCTGAAAGTTACTGAATACACATTCTGTTTTGTTACATATATCTGAAAGTTACTGAATACATATTCTGTTTTGTTACATATATCTGAAAGTTACTGCATAAGAATTCTGTTTTGTTACATATATCTAAGTTACAACTGAAAGCTCTTATTTTTGCCCCAAAGAGTGAATAAATGCTATAATGCAATTTAAAATGCAGTTTCTACTGTTTCTATCAAATTGCAACCCCCCTCCCCCAAGATCAGGTGGAGGGGTCCTCAGGGTAGATCAAAAATACGCAGGGGGTCCAGGACCCCAAAAAGGTTGAGCACCACTGCCCTAGGCTACGGTGAAGTTGCTCCATGTCCCCCAGGCTATGGTGCAGTGACTCAGTGTCCCCCAGGCTACGGTGCAGAGACTCCGTGTCCCCCAGGCTATGGTGCAGTTACTCAGTGACCCCCAGGCTACGGTGCAGTGACTCCGTGTCCCCCAGGCTACGGTGCAGAGACTCCATGTCCCCCAGGCTACGGTGCAGTGACTCAGTGACCCCCAGGCTACGGTGCAGTGACTCAGTGTCCTCCAGGCTACGGTGCAGTGACTCAGTGTCCTCCAGGCTACGGTGCAGTGACTCAGTGTCCCCCAGGCTACGGTGCAGTGACTCCATGTCCCCCAGGTTACGGTGCAGTGACTCAGTGTACCCCAGGCTACGGTGCAGTGACTCCATGTACCCCAGGCTACGGTGAAGTGAGTCCATGTCCCCCAGGCTACGGTACAGTTACTCCATGTTCCCCAGGCTACGGTACAGTTACTCCATGTCCCCCAGGCTACGGTACAGTTACTCCATGTCCCCCAGGCTACGGTACAGTTACTCCATGTCCCCCAGGCTACGGTGCAGTGACTCAGTGTCCCCCAGGCTACGGTACAGTTACTCCATGTCCCCCAGGCTACGGTACAGTTACTCCATGTTCCCCAGGCTACGGTACAGTTACTCCATGTCCCCCAGGCTACGGTACAGTTACTCCATGTCCCCCAGGCTACGGTACAGTTACTCCATGTTCCCCAGGCTATGGTGCAGTAACTCAGTGTCCCCCAGGCTACGGTGCAGTTACTCCATGTCCCCCAGGCTACGGTGCAGTTACTCCATGTCCCCCAGGCTACGGTGCAGTGACTCAGTGACCCCCAGGCTACGGTGCAGTTACTCAGTGTCCCCCAGGCTACGGTGCAGTGACTCCATGTCCCCCAGGCTACGGTGAAGTGAGTCCATGTCCCCCAGGCTACGGTGCAGTTACTCCATGTTCCCCAGGCTACGGTGCAGTTACTCCATGTCCCCCAGGCTATGGTGCAGTGACTCCATGTCCCCCAGGCTACGGTGCAGTGACTCAGTGTCCCCCAGGCTACGGTGCAGTTACTCCATGTCCCCCAGGCTACGGTGCAGTTACTCCATGACCCCCAGGCTACGGTGCAGTGACTCCATGTCCCCCAGGCTACGGTGCAGTGACTCCATGTCCCCCAGGCTACGGTGCAGTGACTCCATGTCCCCCAGGCTACGGTGCAGTGACTCAGTGTCCCCCAGGCTACGGTGCAGTGACTCAGTGTCCCCCAGGCTACGGTGCAGTGACTCCATGTCCCCCAGGCTACGGTGCAGTTACTCCATGTTCCCCAGGCTACGATGCAGTGACTCAGTGTCCCCCAGGCTACGGTGCAGTTACTCCATGTCCCCCAGGCTACGGTGAAGTGACTCAGTGTCCCTCAGGCTATGGTGCAGTTACTCCATGTCCCCCAGGCTACGGTGCAGTTACTCCATGTCCCCCAGGCTACGGTGCAGTTACTCCATGTCCCCCAGGCTACGGTACATTGACTCAGTGTCCCCCAGGCTATGGTGCAGTTACTCCATGTCCCCCAGGCTACGGTACATTGACTCAGTGTCCCCCAGGCTACGGTACATTGACACAGTGTCCCCCAGGCTATGGTGCAGTTACTCCATGTCCCCCAGGCTACGGTACATTGACTCAGTGTCCCCCAGGCTGCGGTGAAATCACGGTGCTTTTAGTTAAGCTAAGAACAGTGCACCGGGGTAGAGACTCAGGAGCAATGGTGATCTGGCTCAAAGCTGATCTCACCAAATATACCACAGTCGTAAAACAAAGCAAAAACCACATTTGGCTAAAAATTAATAAACTGATTTGTGAGGTAGATTTATATTTGTGTGCAATATACACCCCTCCACCAGAGTCACTGTACCATGAAGAAGAGTTCTACAGCTCTCTACACACAGAGATGTGTCACTTTCAAGCCCAAGGCAAAATACTTCTGTGTGGGGACTTTAATGCACGGACAGGTTTAGAACCTGACTGTACAGACCACTCAGGAGATCACCATATAGTCACACAATCACTTCTGACCCCCTCACCTACAGCCAGGAGGAACAACCCAGACAAAACAATGAACAGAAATGGGAAGGAGTTGGTGCATCTCTGCAGAGCCTCGGGCCTGTATATATTAAATGGGAGGATCGGCGGGGACCGTTTGGGACATTTCACCTACTGTTCTGCTCTTCGGACAAGTGTTGTTGATTATGCCATCTCAGGCATGGACCCATCCGCATTCAGTGCCTTCACTGTCAAGAGCACAAACCCCCCTTTCAGACCACAGCCAGATTAATATTTACTTAAAAACACACTAGAGATGCTTTTAAGAAACAGCCCAGTAAGATGTACAATCTAAACCAGTCATCCAGATGGGCTCCAAACTGCCCAACGATTTGTACAAATTGTGAACTCACCCGAAATAAAAAATACAATCGACACCTTCAACAATTCACACTATCAAAATAACTCTGAAGACGTTAATAAAGCGACAAAAGATATTAACCACATCTTCCAAACAGCTGCACTAAATGCAAAACTTGGAAAAACAAAGAAACCCTGTCACCGAAACGGTAAACAACAAACCTCTGTAAACAAATGGGTTGACAATGAATGTAAAGAAATGAGAAAACACTTGAGACATCCATCAAACCCCCCACCCAGACACCACCACGACCCAGTACTACAACATGAATACTCTGAAACTCTACACCAGTACAAAAACACAGACACCAACACGACCCAACACTACAACATGAATACTCTGAAAC
The DNA here is from genome assembly GCA_022114975.2 of Lampris megalopsis. NCBI lineage: Eukaryota > Metazoa > Chordata > Actinopteri > Lampriformes > Lampridae > Lampris > Lampris megalopsis. The sequence continues at coordinate 509,395 of JAJHIY020002207.1, read as the reverse complement.
TCTAAACCAGTACAAAAACACAGACACCAACATGACCCAACACTACAACATGAATACTCTGAAACTCTACACCGGTACAAAAACACAGACACCAACACGACCCAACACTACAACATGAATACTCTGAAACTCTAAACCAGTACAAAAACACAGACACCAACATGACCCAACACCACAACATGAATACTCTGAAACTCTAAACCAGTACAAAAACACAGACACCAACACGACCCAACACTACAACATGAATACTCTGAAACTCTAAACCAGTACGAAAATACAGACACCAACACGACCCAACACTACAACATGAATACTCTGAAACTCTACACCGGTACAAAAACACAGACACCAACACGACCCAACACTACAACATGAATACTCTGAAACTCTACACCGGTACAAAAACACAGACACCAACACGACCCAGCACTACAACATGAATACTCTGAAACTCTAAACCAGTACAAAAACACAGACACCAGCACGACCCAGCACTACAACATGAATACTCTGAAACTCTAAACCAGCACAAAAACACAGACACCAACACAACCCAGCACTACAACATGAATACTCTGAAACTCTAAACCAGTACAAAAACACAGACACCAACACAACCCAGCACTACAACATGAATACTCTGAAACTCTAAAACCAACATGACCCAGCACTACAACATGAATACTCTGAAACTCTAAACCAGTACAGAAACACAGACACCAACACGACCCAGCACTACAACATGAATACTCTGAAACTCTAAACCAGTACAGAAACACAGACACCAACACGACCCAACACTACAACATGAATACTCTGAAACTCTAAACCAGTACAGAAACACAGACACCAACACGACCCAGCACTACAACATGAATACTCTGAAACTCTAAACCAGTCCAAAAACACAGACACCAACACGACCCAGCACTACAACACGAATACTCTGAAACTCTAAACCAGTACAGAAACACAGACACCAACATGACCCAGCACTACAACACGAATACTCTGAAACTCTAAACCAGTACAAAAACACAGACACCAACACGACCCAACACTACAACATGAATACTCTGAAACTCTAAACCAGTACAAAAACACAGACACCAACACGACCCAGCACTACAACACGAATACTCTGAAACTCTAAACCAGTACAGAAACACAGACACCAACATGACCCAGCACTACAACATGAATACTCTGAAACTCTAAACCAGTACAGAAACATAGACACCAACACGACCCAGCACTACAACATGAATACTCTGAAACTCTACACCAGTACAGAAACACAGACACCAACATGACCCAGCACTACAACATGAATACTCTGAAACTCTAAACCAGTACAGAAACACAGACACCAACACGACCCAGCACTACAACATGAATACTCTGAAACTCTAAACCAGTACAAAAACACAGACACCAACACGACCCAGCACTACAACACGAATACTCTGAAACTCTAAACCAGTACAGAAACACAGACACCAACACGACCCAGCACTACAACATGAATACTCTGAAACTCTAAACCAGTACAGAAACACAGACACCAACACGACCCAACACTACAACATGAATACTCTGAAACTCTAAACCAGTACAAAAACACAGACACCAACACGACCCAGCACTACAACACGAATACTCTGAAACTCTAAACCAGTACAGAAACACAGACACCAACATGACCCAGCACTACAACATGAATACTCTGAAACTCTAAACCAGTACAGAAACATAGACACCAACACGACCCAGCACTACAACATGAATACTCTGAAACTCTACACCAGTACAGAAACACAGACACCAACATGACCCAGCACTACAACATGAATACTCTGAAACTCTAAACCAGTACAGAAACACAGACACCAACATGACCCAGCACTACAACATGAATACTCTGAAACTCTAAACCAGTACAGAAACACAGACACCAACATGACCCAGCACTACAACATGAATACTCTGAAACTCTAAACCAGTACAAAAACACAGACACCAACACGACCCAACACTACAACATGAATACTCTGAAACTCTAAACCAGTACAAAAACACAGACACCAACACGACCCAGCACTACAACATGAATACTCTGAAACTCTAAACCAGTACACACACACAGACACCAACATGACCCAGCACTACAACATGAATACTCTGAAACTCTAAACCAGTACAGAAACATAGACACCAACATGACCCAGCACTACAACATGAATACTCTGAAACTCTAAACCAGTACAAAAACACAGACACCAACACGACCCAACACTACAACATGAATACTCTGAAACTCTAAACCAGTACAAAAACACAGACACCAACACAACCCAGCACTACAACATGAATACTCTGAAACTCTAAACCAGTATAAACAGATGATTAGATGGAAGAAATTCCACTACACCACCAAAACACTTCAAGAACTTGAAAAGGCAGTAGACCAGGGTCAGTTCTGGGGCACGCTGAACAGTTTAGAAACCATAAAGCCACAACAATTAACAACACAAGATGGAGACGTTTGGAGAAAACATTTTAATAACCTCTATACAAGTATTCCACCAGAAGAACTGAACATAAATTAAATTGAAATTAAAACAAAGTTAGACAACCTTGAATCAGCCATCAAGAATAATCAAAATCCATTAGACTACCCAATTACACAAAAAGAGTTAACAGACAAACTGAAAACTCTTCATTCAAAAAAAAGCCTGTGGCACGGATGGCATCAAAAATGAAATGCTGAAGAACAGTACCTCTGAGTTACACACTGCCATCATTAAGCTGTTCAACATGATACTGACTGCCAGCTGCTTTCCCGATGGCTGGAACCAGGGGCTGATCACCCCAATCTATAAAAATGGAAGCAAATTAGACCCTAATAACTATAGAGGGATCTGTGTCAGCAGCAACCTTGAGAAAATATTTTGTAGTATCCTGAATTCCAGGATACTAGCCTTTATTCAAGAAAAAAATGTCAAATTGGCTTTCTCCCAAATTACAGAACCTCTGATCATATATACACCTTACACACTTTAGTTAATAAACATGTCCACCAAAAAAAGGGGGGGGAAATATTTGCTTGTTTCATAGATTTTAAAAAAGTCTTTGGTTCCACCTGGCATGAAAGACTTTTCTACAAAATCCTTCAAAGTGAACTAGGGGGTAAGGTTTATGATCTTATAACATGTATGGACACACACAAAGTGGAATAGGGAGTAAGAATTATGATCTTATAGCATGTATGGACACACACAACCAGTGTGTTGTGAAAACTGGAAATCAAAGAACAGAGTATTTCGCCCAAGAATTCGGTGTGAAGCAAGGATGCTGTTTAAGCCCAACATTATTCAACATGTATATAAATGAGCTCTCACTTAAAGCAGTTTGCATATTAAATACACATTAAATTTACATTACATCACATATTAATACATAGGTGTCATCACATAAACAGGTTCCATATTTTTGCCTACTATTTCTCTTCCTCTCTCTCTCTCTTATCTCTCTTCCTCTCTCTCTCTTCCTCTCTCTCCTTATCTCTCTCCTCCTCTCTCTCACTTATCTCTCACTTATCTCTCTCTTCCTTTCCCTCTCACTTAAATCTCTCTTCCAATTCAATTCGATTCAATATTTGGCATGACATAGGTTTGGTACATATTGGCAAAACATGAAAAACAACAGCACAACAAAACAATTACAATAACAGCAAAAACAACAATGATTATAAAATATTCCTCTCTCTCACTTATCTCTCTCTTCCTCTCTCTCTCTCTCAATTAAATCTCTTCCTCTCTCTCTCACTTATCTCTCTCTTCCTCTTCCTCTCCCTCATTTATCTCTCTCTCTCACTTATCTCTCTGTTACGCTCTCTCTCAAATTTCAAATTTGATTTGTTTGTTTGTTTGTTTTATAGCTGATTTATCCTCATGTTTGTTTGTTTTATAGTCTGATTTACCCTCATGTTTGTTTGTTTTATACTCTGATTCACCCTCATGTTTGTTTGTTTTATAGTCTGATTTATCCTCATGTTTGTTTGTTTTATAGTCTGACTTATCGTCATATTTGTTTGTTTTATAGTCTGATTTATCCTCATGTTTGTTTGTTTTATAGTCTGACTTATCGTCATATTTGTTTGTTTTATAGACTGATTTATCCTCATGTTTGTTTGTTTTATAGTCTGACTTATCTTCATATGTTTGTTTTATAGTCTGATTTATCCTCATGTTTGTTTGTTTTATAGTCTGACTTATCGTCATATTTGTTTGTTTTATAGTCTGATTTATCCTCATGTTTGTTTGTTTTATAGTGATTTACCCTCATGTTTGTTTGTTTTATAGTCTGATTTATCCTAATGTTTGTTTGTTTTATAGTCTGATTTATCCTAATGTTTGTTTGTTTTATAGCCTGATTTATCCTCATGTTTGTTTGTTTTATAGCTGATTTATCCTCATGTTTGTTTGTTTTATAGTCCGATTCACCCTCATGTTTGTTTGTTTTATAGTCTGATTTATCCTCATGTTTGTTTTATAGTCTGACTTATCCTCATGTTTGTTTGTTTTATAGTCTGACTTATCTTCATATTTATTTGTTTTATAGTCTGATTTATCCTCATGTTTGTTTGTTTTATAGTCTGATTTATCCTCATGTTTTATAGTCTGACTTATCCTCATGTTTGTTTGTTTTATAGTCTGACTTATCTTCATATTTATTTGTTTTATAGTCTGATTTATCCTCATGTTTGTTTGTTTTATAGTCTGACTTATCTTCATATTTATTTGTTTTATAGTCTGATTTATTCTCATGTTTGTTTGTTTTATAGTCTGATTTATCCTCATGTTTGTTTGTTTTATAGTCTGATTTACCCACGTTTGTTTGTTTTATAGTCTGATTTATCCTCATGTTGGTTTGTTTTATAGTCTGATTTATCCTCATGTTTGTTTGTTTTATAGTCTGATTTATCCTCATGTTGGTTTGTTTTATAGTCTGATTTATCCTCATGTTTGTTTGTTTTATAGTCTGATTTATCCTCATGTTTGTTTGTTTTATAGTCTGATTTATCCTCATGTTTGTTTGTTTTATAGTCTGATTTATCCTCATGTTTGTTTGTTTTATAGTCTGATTCACCCTCATGTTTGTTTGTTTTATAGCTGATTTATCCTCATGTTTGTTTTATAGTCTGACTTATCCTCATGTTGGTTTGTTTTATAGTCTAATTTATCCTCATGTTTGTTTTATAGTCTGATTTACCCACGTTTGTTTGTTTTATAGTCTGATTTACCCTCATGTTGGTTTGTTTTATAGTCTGATTTACCCACGTTTGTTTGTTTTATAGTCTGATTTACCCTCATGTTTGTATGTTTTGTAGTCTGATTTACCCACGTTTGTTTGTTTTATAGTCTGATTTATCCTCATGTTTGTTTGTTTTATAGTCTGATTTATCCTCATGTTTGTTTGTTTGTTTTATAGTCTGATTCACCCACGTTTGTTTGTTTTATAGTCTGATTTATCCTCATGTTTGTTTGTTTTATAGTCTGATTCACCCTCATGTTTGTTTGTTTTATAGTCTGACTTATCCCCATGTTTGTTTTATAGTCTGATTCACCCTCATGTTTGTTTGTTTTATAGCTGATTTATCCTCATGTTTGTTTTATAGTCTGACTTATCCTCATGTTTGTTTGTTTTATAGTCTGACTTATCTTCATATTTGTTTGTTTTATAGTCTGATTTATCCTCATGTTTGTTTGTTTTATAGTCTGATTTACCCACGTTTGTTTGTTTTATAGTCTGATTTACCCTCATGTTTGTTTGTTTTGTAGTCTGATTTACCCACGTTTGTTTGTTTTATGGTCTGATTTATCCTCATGTTTGTTTGTTTTATAGTCTGATTTATCCTCATGTTTGTTTGTTTTATAGTCTGATTTACCCTCATGTTTGTTTGTTTTATAGTCTGATTCACCCTCATATTTGTTTGTTTTATAGACTGATTTATCCTCATGTTTGTTTGTTTTATAGTCTGACTTATCGTCATGTTTGTGTGTTTTATAGTCTGATTTAGCCTCATGTTTGTTTGTTTTATAGTCTGACTTATCGTCATATTTGTTTGTTTTATAGACTGATTTATCCTCATGTTTGTTTGTTTTATAGTCTGACTTATCTTCATATGTTTGTTTTATAGTCTGATTTATCCTCATGTTTGTTTGTTTTATAGTCTGACTTATCATCATATTTGTTTGTTTTATAGTCTGATTTATCCTCATGTTTGTTTGTTTTATAGTGATTTACCCTCATGTTTGTTTGTTTTATAGTCTGATTTATCCTAATGTTTGTTTGTTTTATAGTCTGATTTATCCTCATGTTTGCTTGTTTTATAGCTGATTTATCCTCATGTTTGTTTTATAGTCTGACTTATCCTCATGTTTGTTTGTTTTATAGTCTGACTTATCTTCATATTATTTGGTTTATAGTCTGATTTATTCTCATGTTTGTTTGTTTTATAGTCTGATTTATCCTCATGTTTGTTTGTTTTATAGTCTGATTTACCCACGTTTGTTTGTTTTATAGTCTGATTTACCCTCATGTTTGTTTGTTTTATAGTCTGATTTATCCTCATGTTTGTTTGTTTTATAGTCTGATTTATCCTCATGTTTGTTTGTTTTATAGTCTGATTTATCCTTATGTTTGTTTGTTTTATAGTCTGATTTATCCTCATGTTTGTTTGTTTTATAGTCTGATTTATCCTCATGTTTGTTTGTTTTATAGTCTGATTTATCCTCATGTTTGTTTGTTTTATAGTCTGATTCACCCTCATGTTTGTTTGTTTTATAGCTGATTTATCCTCATGTTTGTTTTATAGTCTGATTTACCCTCATGTTGGTTTGTTTTATAGTCTGATTTATCCTCATGTTTGTTTTATAGTCTGATTTACCCACGTTTGTTTGTTTTATAGTCTGATTTACCCTCATGTTGGTTTGTTTTATAGTCTGATTTACCCACGTTTGTTTGTTTTATAGTCTGACTTATCTTCATATTTGTTTGTTTTATAGTCTGATTTATCCTCATGTTTGTTTGTTTTATAGTCTGATTTACCCACGTTTGTTTGTTTTATAGTCTCATTTACCCTCATGTTGGTTTGTTTTATAGTCTGATTTATCCTCATGTTTGTTTGTTTTATAGTCTGATTCACCCTCATGTTTGTTTGTTTTATAGCTGATTTATCCTCATGTTTGTTTTATAGCTGATTTATCCTCATGTTTGTTTGTTTTATAGTCTGATTTATCCTCATGTTTGTTTGTTTTATAGTCTGATTTACCCACGTTTGTTTGTTTTATAGTCTGATTTACCCTCATGTTTGTATGTTTTGTAGTCTGATTTACCCACGTTTGTTTGTTTTATAGTCTGATTTATCCTCATGTTTGTTTGTTTTATAGTCTGATTTATCCTCATGTTTGTTTGTTTTATAGTCTGATTTATCCTCATGTTTGTTTGTTTTATAGTCTGATTTATCCTCATGTTTGTTTGTTTTATAGTCTGATTTATCCACGTTTGTTTGTTTTATAGTCTCATTTACCCTCATGTTGGTTTGTTTTATAGTCTGATTCACCCTCATGTTTGTTTGTTTTATAGCTGATTTATCCTCATGTTGGTTTGTTTTATAGCTGATTTATCCTCATGTTTGTTTGTTTTATAGTCTGATTCACCCTCATGTTTGTTTGTTTTATAGCTGATTTATCCTCATGTTTGTTTTATAGTCTGACTTATCCTCATGTTTGTTTGTTTTATAGTCTGACTTATCTTCATATTTGTTTGTTTTATAGTCTGATTTATCCTCATCTTTGTTTGTTTTATAGTCTGATTTACCCACGTTTGTTTGTTTTATAGTCTGATTTACCCTCATGTTTGTTTGTTTTGTAGTCTGATTTACCCACGTTTGTTTGTTTTATAGTCTGATTTATCCTCATGTTTGTTTGTTTTATAGTCTGATTTACCCACGTTTGTTTGTTTTATAGTCTGATTCACCCTCATGTTTGTTTGTTTTATAGCTGATTTATCCTCATGTTTGTTTTATAGTCTGACTTATCCTCATGTTTGTTTTACAGTCTGATTTACCCACGTTTGTTTGTTTTATAGTCTGATTTATCCTCATGTTTGTTTGTTTTATAGTCTGATTTATCCTCATGTTGGTTTGTTTTATAGTCTGATTTACCCACGTTTGTTTGTTTTATAGTCTGATTTACCCTCATGTTGGTTTGTTTTATAGTCTGATTTGTCCTCATGTTTGTTTGTTTTATAGCTGATTTATCCTCATGTTTGTTTTATAGTCTGAGTTATCTTCATGTTTGTTTGTTTTATAGCTGATTTATCCTCATGTTTGTTTTATAGTCTGATTTATCCTCATGTTTGTTTGTTTATAGCTGATTTATCCTCATGTTTGTTCGTTTTATAGCTGATTTATCCTGTTTGTTTGTTTTATAGCTGATTTATCCTCATGTTTGTTTGTTTTATAGCTGATTTATCCTCATGTTTGTTTGTTTTATAGTCTGATTTATCCTCATGTTTGTATGTTTTATAGCTGATTTATCCTCATGTTTGTTTGTTTTATAGTCTGATTCACCCTCATGTTTGTTTGTTTTATAGTTTGACTTATCCCCATGTTTGTTTTATAGTCTGATTTATCCTCATGTTTGTTTGTTTTTATAGTCTGACTTATCTTCATATTTGTTTGTTTTATAGTCTGATTTATCCTCATTTTTGTTTGTTTTATAGTCTGATTTATCCTTTTTTTGTTGTTATAGTCTGATTTATCCTCATGTTTGTTTGTTTTATAGTTTGTTTTATAGTCTGATTTATCCTCATGTTTGTTTGTTTTATAGCTGATTTATCCTCATGTTTTTTGTTTTATAGCTGATTTATCCTCATGTTGGTTTGTTTTATAGTCTGATTTACCCTCATGTTTGTTTGTTTTATAGTCTGATTCACCCTCATGTTTGTTTTATAGTCTGACTTATCCTCATGTTTGTTTGTTTTATAGTTTGTTTTATAGTCTGATTTATCCTAATGTTTGTTTGTTTTATAGCTGATTTATCCTCATGTTTGTTTGTTTTATAGCTGATTTATCCTCATGTTTGTTTGTTTTATAGCTGATTTATCCTCATGTTGGTTTGGAATGCAGTGCTGGCCTGAGGTTGGTTGAGTCGTAGTATTTGTTAGAGGGTTAGTGAGTCTCAGAGCCAGCTGCTTCAGGGGACTCTTTTCGGGGTTCAGTTCTTGGGGTTTCAGAGCTTTAGAGTGCAATGTATTTGTTGGGCTTGTATTTAAGTGCATCCAGAAATTTAGAGATCTTTTTTGTACATTTATCAATAATGGAAACCGGCCTAATTCTGCCCTACATGCGTTGTTTGGTGTTTTCCTTTGTGTTTTCAGAATCATTCTACAGAATTCAGCATGTACGGTTTCTGCTGGATGCTTGTTCCATCTAGTGTAGCTGGAAAAACTGAGTGGACCCCATACCTCACTTCCATATAGTGCAATGGGCAGAATTACACTATCAAACAGTTTGCACCAGATGGAGATTGGTATATCAATGTTAAAGAATTTGTTTTTAATTGCATATAGAGCTCTGCCAGCTTTTTGTTTTAGGTTATTCACTGCCCTACTGAAACTCCCTGATGCTGTAATAATTAGACCAAGGTAAGTATACTGCGTCGTATGCGCTATGGTGATGGTTTGTTTTATAGTCTGATTTATCCTCATGTTTGTTTGTTTTATAGCTGATTTATCCTCATGTTTGTTTTATAGTCTGAGTTATCTTCATGTTTGTTTGTTTTATAGCTGATTTATCCTCACGTTTGTTTGTTTATAGCTGATTTATCCTCATGTTTGTTCGTTTTATAGCTGATTTATCCTGTTTCAAGGTAAGTATACTGCGTCGTATGCGCTATGGTGATGCTACCTAGAGTTAACTGGTATCTATTTTTCCGATATCTGGGCTTCTTCTGGAAGATCATTACTTTTGTCTTTTTTGGATTGATTGCCAGGGCCCAGTGCTGGCAATAGTCCTCAAGCAGGTCTAGTAGTTGTTGCAGCCCATCTGCGGTTGGTGACAATAAAACTAGATCATCTGCATAAAGCAAAAAATTTCACTTCCATGTCATACAGGGGGAGACCTGGGGTTGCACACTGTTCCAGCTGCACCGCCAGTTCATTAATATATATATTAAACAGTGTTGGGCTAAGTCCACAGCCCTGTCTCACCCCTCTATTCTGAGTGAAGGACTCAGTGTGTTTGTCTCCAATCTTAACTGCACATTTGTTGTCCGAATACATTGACTTTATTATGTCATACACTTTACCCCCTACACCACTTTGTAAAAGTTTATAGTATAGTCCTTCATGCCAAATAGAGTCTAAAGCTTTTTTGAAGTCAATAAAACAAGCAAATATTTTTCCATTTTTGGTTTGATTCACATTTTAATTTATGAGGGTGTGTAGGGTGTAAATATGGTCCGTAGTCCGGTGATTTGGGAGGAAGCCAATTTGGCCTTTGCTCAGGACATTGTGTTCGTTAAGGAGGGTTAGAATTCGATTGTTCAAAATGCTATTAAACACCTTCCCCAGACTACTGCTCACACACATGCCTCTGAAATTATTAGGACCCAATTTGTCTCCATTTTTATGAATAGGAGTTATAAGCCCTTTGCTCCAGATGTCAGGAAAATATCCCGAACTTAGAAGGATGGTGAATAATTTGAGTACTGCCCTTTGCAGCTCAGATGTGCTGTTTTTAAGCATCTCGCTTCTGATGCTGTCAAGGCCACAAGCTTTATTGGGTTTTAAGGATTTGAGCTTCTGTGCTAATTCTTCTTGTGTTACTGGAAAATCCAATGGGTTTTGGTTGTCTTTTATAGTGCATTCGAGCAACCGTAATTTTTGTTTGATCAGATTGTAATTGGAATTTGAGTGTTCTTGTTGGATTTCCGAATAGATATGTTCAAAATGACTTTTCCAAATTTCTCCATTTTGGATAGGCAGGTCTTGTGGTTTTGTAGCGCTCAAATTATTCCACATTTCCCAGAATTGGTTTTGATTCAGGGAATTTTCTATTTCCTGTAGGGTTCTATCTACATGGCTTTGTTTTTTCATTCTTAATGTGTGTTTATATGGTTTTAATGTTTCGCTATATTTCTTTCTTATATCCATATCTTGAGGTTGGTAGTGTTTCAGGTTTGACCATTTATGCAGTTCCTTTCTTATATTTTTAAAGTTGTTGTCAAACCATTTTTCATGTTTAGGTTGTTTGTTTTTGTTGTTGTTGGTCCTTGGTAGGACCATGTTTGCTGCCGTCTGAAAGATTGATTGATTTCATTGACAGCTTGGTTGGTACTGTCCTTATTAGTTTCAAACGGTTTGTTAATGAAGTTAGTAATCATATTAAATAATTTGGATGAATTCAGGATATTGATAAATTTTTCTGCACTGTCTGGAGCCCATCTGTAGGTCTTATTAATTTTGAACAGCTTGCTGGGCTCCTCTATAGGCATTGGAGTCAGGTTAATAGTTTTGAGGAAAATCATAATTTGGTTATGGTCAGAAAGAGGAGTTTGTTGTCTGACAGTGAATGCGTTGAAGGAGGTGGGGTCCATGTCAGTTATTGCATAGTCAACTACACTAGCTCCAAGACCTGAACAACATCTCTCTCTTCCTCTCTCTCTCACGTATCTCTCGCTTCCTCTCTTTCACTTATCTCTCTCCCTCTCTCTCTCACATATATCTTCCTCTCTCTCACTTAGCCCTCTCTTCCTCTCTTTCTCACTTTGCTCTCTCTCTTCCTCTCTCTCACTTACCTCTCCTCCTCTCTCTCTCTCACTTAGCTCTCTCTTCCTCTCTCTCACTTAGCTCTTTCTTCCTCTCTCACTTATCTCATTCTTCCTCTCTCTCTCACTTAGCCCTCTCTTCCTCTCTTTCTCACTTAGCTCTCCCTCTTCCTCTCTCTCCTCCTCTCTCTCTCTCACTTAGCTCTCTCTCTTCCTCTCTCTCTCGCTCATCTCATTCTTCCTCTCTCTCACTTGTCACTCTTCCTCTCTCTCAGCTCTCTTCCTGTCTCACCTGTCCACACACACCTATTCACCTCTCTCTCTCACCTAGTGTAGCAGTACCACTACTACTCTCTCCCACATTCTCATTCACAGCTGCTCTATGACCTCTGAACTCACCTCCTCAATGAGTACATTCACCCTCTCTCTCTCTACCTCACTCTCTCTCTACCTCTCTCTACCTCACTCTACCTCACTCTACCTCTCTCTCTACCTCACTCTACATTACATTACATTACATTAGTCATTTAGCCAACGCTTTTATCCAAAGCGACTTACAATAAGTGCATCATTTAACGTAGGAGATCAGGAGAACTACTAGTCATCAGAGGTCATAAGTGCATCTAAACAAGCATCTAAGAGCAAAACCAGTACTAAAGTAAAAGTGCAAGAAAGAGTTTGTTTTGTTTTTTTTAATGAGTGAATACAATAAGTGCTAAGAACAAGTAACAGGGTAGTAGTTCTTAAAGAGGTGAGTTTTCAACCTGCGCCGAAAGACGGGCAGCGACTCCGCTGTCCTGACATCAGTGGGGAGTTCATTCCACCACTGAGGGGCCAGGACAGAAAAGAGCCGTGACCGGGTCGATCAGCAGCAAGGGGCCTCTGAGCGATGGGGCAACCAGGCGTCCCGAGGCAGCAGAGCGAAGTGGTCGGGCGGGGGTGTAGGGCTTGACCATGGCCTGGAGATAGGAAGGAGCTGTTCCTTTCACTGCCCTGTAGGCTTGCACCAGAGTCTTAAACTGGATGCGAGCAGCTACTGGGCCTGGGTAGGGGCATGAGAAGGGGAGTTGTGTGGGAGAACTTAGGGCGGTTGAACACCAGCCGAGCTGCAGCTTTCTGAACAAGCTCCAGAGGTCGGATGGCCGACGCCGGGGCTCCAACAAGGAGGGAGTTGCCGTAGTCCAGCCGGGAGATGACCAGAGCCTGGATGAGCACCTGTGCCATCTCGTCGGTGAGGAATGGGTGAATCCTCCTGATGTTATAGAGGAGAAATCTGCAGGAGCGAGCAACCGATGCAACGTTTGCAGCAAATGACAGTTGGTCGTCCAGGATCACACCCAGATTCCTCACAGTCCGATTTGGCGTCACCACGGTGTTGTCAATGGTGATGGCCAGGCCTCGGTGTGGGCAACCTTTCCCTGGGAGGAACATCAGCTCTGTCTTGTCCAGATTGAGCTTCAGGTGGTGTGTCACCATCCACTCCGAGATGTCAGTCAAGCACGTAGCAATGTGTGTCTCTACTTGTGTGTCAGAGGGAGGGAAGGACAAGATCAGCTGAGTGTCATCGGCATAACAATGGTAAGAGAAGGCATGCGAGTGAATAACAAAACCCAGGGATGTCGTGTACAGGGAGAACAGGAGAGGACCCAGAACCGAACCCTGTGGAATGCCTGTGGTCAGTCTGCGAGGCTCAGACACAGATACCCTCCATGTCACCTGATAGGAATGACCCGTCTACCTCTCTCTCTCTACCTCTCTCTCTCTCTCTGCCTCACTCTGCCTCACTCTCTCTCTACCTCACTCTACCTCACTCAAATTCAAATTCAAATAGCTTTATTGGCATGAACAGAAAATATGCCATTGCCAAAGCAGTTTGCAAAAGACTGAAACATTATATTGAATATTAAACACATGTCAAATTCACATTACATCACACATTAATATACACATTAATATATATATCTCTCTCTACCTCCCTACCTCACTCTCTCTCTCTCTACCGCTCTACCTCATTCCACCTCTCTCTCTACCGCTCTTCCTCATTCCACCTGTCTCTCTACCTCTCTCTCCCTCTCTCCCTCTCTCTACCTCTCTCTATCTCTCTCTCTACCTCACTCTACCTCTCTGTCTGTGCTCCATTCCTGAGAGACTCTGTGTGTGTGTGTTGTGTGTACAGCATGTGTGTGTGTGTTGTGTGTACAGCATGTGTGTGTGTGTGCGTGAGAGAGAGAGAGTTTCTAAGTTCGGGATATTTTCCTGACATCTGGAGCAAAGGGCTTATAACTCCTATTCATAAAAATGGAGACAAATTGGGTCCTAATAATTTCAGAGGCATTTGTGTGAGCAGTAGTCTGGGGAAGGTGTTTAATAGCATTTTGAACAATCGAATTCTAACCCTCCTTAATGAACACAATGTCCTGAGCAAAGGTCAAATTGGCTTCCTCCCAAATCACCGGACTACGGACCATATTTACACCCTACACACCCTCATAAATGAAAATGTGAATCAAACCAAAAATGGAAAAATATTTGCTTGTTTTATTGACTTCAAAAAA
>JAJHIY020002207.1:355000-485000 GCA_022114975.2 Lampris megalopsis | reverse complement strand
AGAAGACCAGGGCCATGGTGGAGGTGTGAGGGTTTTCAAACGCCCGCCACAGACGCTCTCGGGAGGTGCTGTTGGGAGGTAGGGGGGCATCCGTCGCCTCACTGGCCTCCGTGTCCTCCGCCAGACGCTCCTGATTCTCCTTTTTCCTGTCCCGGTATTCCTCCACGCAGAAGCAGAAAGACAGGACGAGAGAGAAAAGGAGAAAATGCAAGACCAGTCATCTAGCTGTTGGAGGACAGGTTCGGTTTAGTCTCCTACCTCTACAGGAAGGAACCTGAACTGCAGTGATAGAGACGGCTCTATGACGACCATAAAGCGGCGAAGAGCCACTTATCTGGCACAAAGCCAAACACAGTCCAGACAGAACCACGGAGGAGCCGGCTCATGATTCATATAACCAGGCTTCACTGGACTGTTCACCAAGTCCACATCATGAATTATACCTTGTTAAACCCTACAGGTGAGGAAGCCACCAGGAACAGTTTCATGAATTAAATAAAGGATCAAAAACCTTCTGTTCATTTCTCATTCATGAGATTTAGCCGTCAACTTGTGTCCGTGAATACAATGAAAATGTATTCTGGGAGCTGATTTGTCTCTTGGTGAGATGACCTGCACGGAGGACAGTAACGTCTGGGAGCACTGAACTGGAAGGGTCTGTCTATTTCTTGGTCCAGTTGGACTTGAGAATTTTGGGTTTGATGAAGGGATTTGAGTCGTTCATCAACCCCCTTTACTTTCCAACATCCATCCATCCATTATCCAAACTACTTATCCTGCTCTCAGGGTGGCGGGGATGCTGGAGCCTATCCCGGCAGTCACTGGGCAGCAGGCAGGGAGACACCCTGGACGGGCCGCCAGGCCATCACAGGGCCCACACATTAATTTAATTTAATTTGATTTCATTTAATATTTACACTTAATCGTAATAATTATTCCAATGATCTGTTAACTCCACATCCTCTCTCTGTGGCTGTGTCTCATTCCAACATTTTAAGATATTTTAATACCAGAATGAAAACATGACCCCTGCATCCTCACAGCCAAACACATGAAGGGAGTGATATGTGATGAATACACAATATTTCTAATGTTTATGCTATCAAGATGATCTGACGTTCTTCAGATCATCTTGGAATTCCCAGATGATCCATGTTACACAGAATAACTGAAGGTCAAAGGTCACAGCATCCGGATAAAAGATAGAACAAATACAAAGAGCAGAGATAATAGAGAAGTAACAGAGACAGGATGATGAGGAATGAGAAGTGACAGAGAGATAGGATGATGAGGGATGATAGAGAAGTAACAGAGATAGTATGATGAGGAATGAGAGTGACAGAGAGATAGGATGATTAGGGATGAGAAGTGACAGAGCGGATGATGAGGGATGATAGAGAAGTGACAGAGAGATACGATTATGAGGGATGATAGAGAAGCGATAGAGAGATAGGATTATGAGGGAGGATAGAGACGTGATAGAGAGATAGAACAATGAGGGATGATAGAGAAGTGATGGAGAGATAGGATGATGAGGGATGAGAAGTGACAGAGAGGATGATGAGGGATGACAGAGAAGTGATAGATAGGATGATGAGGGATGACTGATAGGTGATAGAGGGGATGATAGAGAGGTGACAGACAAATAGGATGATGAGGGATGACAAGTGGCAGTCAAAGAAATGTGAGCGATAAAAGCTGAGGAAAAACATAGGATTGGTTTTTTTCTCGTTTCATATTGCTGAACGGAGCATGTCAGATGAAGTGTTGACGTGGAGGAGGTCAAAGGACAGCACTGTGACCACAGAGCGATCACATACGATGGAAAAGATTTAGAAGACTTGAGTCCACGAGAAGAGGAAACTGGTTTTGAATTATAAATGTTGATGTGCAGGTCCGTGCCTAAGCCAATCAGGAAACCATTCGTCATCTGAAGGTCTCATGTGAACCAACACCAGAGAAGCCGCAGTGTCTTTGAGCAAAACAGTGATGCCACAGGTTCCTGCAGGTCCTGTTACCAGCATGCAACGTTTTTAATTTAATGGTAAGCTCAAATGGGGGCATCATTTCCACACTTCCCTTCATTTTATACGCAGGCATGTGCAATGCATGCTGGGTAGCATTGTGTTGACTTTCCAGAAGTGGTCTGTTGTATCAGCGGTGCAAAGCGGAATACAGCTTCGCAATGTACAAATTAGATATGTCCGACATGTCACGCGATTTCAATTAAACTCGGCGTTGTAGATCTAAAATGAAGCAACATTCAGCAAAGACCTGGCCTCTTTTATGCTTTAAACTCATTCAGAAAATTGTTTTGGCAGATAGTTTACTAGAAATTGACAACAATTCTGAACAGTGACCATGTTTGAAAACTGGAAGCAAAAAACCAAAGACACCCTAGTGAGTGGAGCGTTTGTCCAGTCAGGTACAGGGAGTATGTGTGTGGGAGGTGAGTGCATACGTCAATCATTTGTTAGCATATAGCCTATCTTATTTCACAGACATGCATCAAATTACAAATATTGTGGAGCGTTGCAACGACGAGCGTTGAGATGATGCCCACGTGTGAAAGTGTCATAATGAGAATGGTCAGTATCATGATCGTAGGATGAAAAACTTAATGTAATACATGCAAATTTGGTATGATTATTGGGCTTGAAAATACATCTGAATACTTTGTCCGTCAGAAAACCTAAAGCATCCATATCTGATCAAGTGTTATTCAATACAAGGTGTTACTCTCTTTCAGAAGAATAACCTAGAAGTGAGCAGTGGTCCTGGGTTGGATTGTATTGAAAACAAATTTCTTAAATTATCATCCCACGTTCTCATGCACCCTCTTTGTGATCTTTTTAACGTGTCTTTATCTACTTGTGAAATACCTGCCATATGGAAATGTTCATGTATCATTTCTGTGCACAGAGGGGGCGATGCACTTGAACTCAGTAACTACAGACTAATTTCAATCATTTGTTTTACTGACAAAAGTATTTTAAAAACTAATTGATGATCAATCGCAATAAGTACAATATCTTATTACCTTTACAATCTGGCTTTCCATCAAATCATTCCACAACTACCGTTTTGTTAAAACTTAAACAATATTTTTTTCTGCATCTAATGAAGGTATGTTAACAGGTGCAGTTTTCATTGATTTGACCAAGGCTTTCGATCCGGTCTACTACAACCCTCTTTTACATAAACTCTGTTGGTCTGTTGCGTAACGCTTTACTTTGGTTCAACAGCTATCTTCATAACAGAAAACAACGTGTTGTCATACAAGGAAACAAATCTGATACATTAGTACAACGAGGCATGCCTCAAGGCTCAACCTTTGGTCCACTTCTTTTTTCCATTATCATTAATGACCTCTTCTCCATTTGTTCTGAATTTGTGTTCAGCTCTATGCAGAAGATACGATAATATACACATCTAAAACTAATTTATTAATGATTTAGCTTGACTTTACATTCAGATTTTAATATCCTACAACACTGGCTTGCAGCTAATACATTACTACTCATTAAAACCAAATCTCACTCTATGATTTTTGGGACTCACCAAGGCAATAAATCCAAAAGTAAAGCGTATTAATGTGTTTTTGCCTGTTTTAATGGTAGGCTACTGCAAAGTGTTGAAGACAACAAACACCTAGGCCTCTGCCTAGACTTTGAACCTCCATCTAAATGCCATATTAATTATAATGCGAGGAAAATTTATCTTGGTTTTAGTGGTCTTTAACAACTCAGAAAACCTTGTGTTACAACTCATCTTACCAGTACTGGATTATGCTGATGTTGTATACCCAAAACTAATCCTCTCTTCCTCTCAATATAGTTTATAGTCGACTATGCAGATTTGTTCTTGGCTGTCCTTTCATAACTCATAACTGTACAATGTGTGAAACTCTTAAATGGCCCTCTCCCATCATAAGAAGACAGCGACATTGGTTGCAGTGTCTTTTTAAACATATACATTTCAATTACCCTCACTATTTAAAAGAGTTTATGGTACCTTTCTCCTCTGATTATGGGTTGAAACCCTCTGTACAGCTCTTTCTTCTCTCCCTGAAGTCTCAAGTCAATCGCTCAGACAGCCTTTATGTTTAAAGCACCTTCTGATTGGAATAATCAACCTCTAAATATTCGATCCATATCATCTTTCCATTTGTTCAAAAACGCTCATTCTTATTCTGATAGGATCAGCTGTACATGTCCATAATAACACCCCCATGACTACATTTTAGAACTTTACAACTTAATGCTATCACTGACTTCAATACTCTTTATAATCTATGAATGAATGATCTATTCTCATGCTCTGCATGGAGTTGGATCTTCTGATTTTGTATGTCTTATTATTTGATATTTATTGTTTGTTTTTGTCACATTTGGTATCGTTTAATTATCTTGTTATTACTTTTGTTTTTTATTAAATGTTTAGTCTAATTGTGCTTATATCTATTATGGTTGTTGAGGACCCCCTTTGAAAAGGAGATTGTACTTCTCAAGGGGTTCTTTCTAATACTGGTCAGTCTTATTTCTGACCACTGTTGCCTTGTTCCAGTATCTTGCTGAGGCCATAACCAGGCCCCCACATGCCGCGCCTTGCTGGTGAAGAGTCCTGTTCGTGATTACAGTTTGATCAGGCCCCCACATGCCGCGCCTTGCTGGTGAAGAGTCCTGTTCGTGGTTATGGTTTGGGTTTCCATAAATATTGGAGCTGAAATCAGGACCAGAAGTCCTACAATTTCTACAACAAATGACGCCATGATGCAACAGCATCTATCTATGACATAATGCATGTGACACATCTCCCCCACTGATGGCTACACGGATTCAGACATGTTGGTTTTGTTTAATTTTCTGGTGGAAAAAGACAAGCGGCTGCTGGTTGTGATGTCAGTATGTACTGTAGGATCAGTGCAGAATGTCATAATGCCATTGTAGGACAGCAACACTGTATCAGATGTGACATCACTGTACCGTATGTGATGGAAATGTGAAACCAATACCCACATCATTAAGCACCGCCCACTGCAATGACGTGGCTGTGGTCAGCATGCTTATCAAACTATGATGAAAATCCATAAATCAACACAGGTTGGATCCATTACTGGCCAAACCGTGTACTAATGGAGATGCCACTGGAATGGTTTCTTTCTGTTCAGCCTAGTTTTGGAAATACAACGTATGGTGTAAGACAAGTACACATTTCCATCAACATGGTGTTTTCAGTTAACATTTACTAACACTTCACTTTAGATGATGATGAAACGTTTCTCGCTCAATAAATGTTGCGTCCAGATGAACTGATTCAACTTTCTGTGGTTTTTGTACCTGGGTTATTGAGCATGCATCAAGACATCTTCTAAAGGTTGCTCATCAAACAGTTAAATGATTCTATTTGCATTTCTCTGGATTAAAAGAAATGCAGAATCACTGCATCTGTCTGATGTAGTGATTCTGCAGGAAGGGAGCAGACAGAATTTCAATATAAAACAGTTTTGCAGGTGGGAGCGGGATTAAGAACCTATTCCCCTGCAGACCCTGCCCCCTGACAAAAGAAAGGACAATGGGAAAAAGAATAATGAGAATACAAGAGTCTCTACCTCCATGCAGCAGTCTCCGATGATCTCGGGCACAATGCCGTAAAAGGCCAGCTCCTCATCGAAGGCCTGGATGCACTCGTGTTTCGGGTAGTGGAGTTTCCCTGTGCGGTAGAAGTTCAGAATGTGCCGAAACATCTCCGGGTCTCGGTCAAAAAAATACTCCTGAGTGTCCTCGTTGTAAAAAAACTCCTTCTCTGAAGAGCCCAGCAGGGTGTCAGGGTATCGGTCCAAAGTGTTCTTCCATGTCTAGAGAGTAGAAACCCAATTCATGGAGTCAGTGGGGTCCAAACTCAAACTACAACTGTTCCTCAGAGCCGACAGCACCTGGTTCTCCTCTCTTACTGACTGTTCTCCAACACATCACTTCAAAATGCTTCATGTTCTTCTGTGTTCCTGTCTATTAGTTTATTTCTATGGTTTTAATTCCTATTTTTTTATTCCAATTGTTAGGTGACCTTTGATGCCCAGAAAGACACAGATGTAATAAAAGTGTTGGAAATATAACTTTAGAATATGAGAAGGACTTCTCTACTGTTTGCAGAAGACAGTGTGTTTGATGTTATGAGGTTTTGTCTCTGGACTGGAAGATAAGATGATAGTAACAGAATAAATTAGAATAGCACAGGCTTTGGGAGATCAGACCAACTGGATTTGCTGCTGTTATCATTCATTTTTAAAAATCTCAACCAACAACACCACGTCACCTGAGGCAAAGACTTGTGCCTTCAAAATCCAGTACGACAGAAAGCAAAATGACCTCTGACCCCTGACAGGACCTACCTGGAACCTGAGCCCGCTGACGTTAACAAACAAGATCTCATCGGATCTGGATGACTTGTCCACCGGCGGTTTGGGCATCGTCTTCTTGGCCAGCGGCAGCCAGCCCACTGCCGCCGCCCGGGCAAATGGCAGCCATGTTGCCACGCCAGCGGCCATCTTGAGTTAGCAGCTCAAACCCTTTTGCAAAGGCTGGAGTCCTGGAGGAAATCAGGGCTCGTCGGAAAAGCGCTGCTGGCTCACTCGTATCCTGAATTTTCCAGGTTGTCCGAGCAGCTCTGCGTCTCGCTCAAAGGCACAGTGACAGTTACAACTCTGGGTAAAGGAGTTTAAAAGCTGATGGTCATTCACTCACTGCTGTGTCCGGAGGAGTGAGCGAGTGGGAGCAGACATCTTGGAGGTGGAGGGGGGTTGAGGGGTCTGTGGGGTGCAGTGAAGACAGCTAGATTTCAGGCCATGGAAAGTACTGGAGGTTCATGGGAGACTGGTCTATCCGTCTCTGTGCCAGAAACAAAGCTGGATATAAGAATAAGAATAGAAGTCTAGAATAGCTCCCGATGTTGTCTGATGGAGGATTCAAGCTCCTCAGCTGAAAATCCTAAAGACACGTGTGCAGTATCATTTGGGATTGTGTATTTATCTATTTAGAAACAGTGTTTGAAGGAACTCACAGTGATTACCCAGTGTCAGTTTATGGCTTTAGATTTAGACATACAGAATATATCATGGAAAGAAAAATAACACCTCAGTAAGGAAAGGGTTAAACAACTATCTGGCCTTCACAGTGGAGCCAGCACCCGCTCGCTTGTCCTCTGCTCTGAATACAGACTGGATGCAGCGCTGTGCCTTTTCAACTTCTTATTAAATTGTGATGATGGTCCCTGAAGTTGCAAGATAGACAAAATTGCTTTTGTTGCCTTTCCCTCTGTCTGTCTGCCTGTCTGCCTGTCTGTCTGTCTCTATCCATCAAAGGCCATTGTAGATTATGGAAGCACAGCTCTCCATTTGCTTGGCGTTCTACTCGACTTTTACTCCCTCCCTACTTCTCTCTCCCACTCTCTGTCTCCCTCTCTGTCTCTCTCTCTCTCTCCACTCCGAGTCAGAGTCAGTTGCCTGCTGTAGTTTCCAGTCCCAGCTGAGGCGAGAACAGTCAGTCTGGGTTGGAAGGGAGGCTCAGAACTCCTTACTCCATGACCATCTATGGTTGTCCTGCTTCAGCCCTGTGAAAGCACACACACACACACACACACACACACACACACACACACACACACACACACACACACACACACACACACACACACACACACACACACACACACACAGAGTCAAAGAAAGGCTGGGAGGAGAGTAAAGATCAGAACAGGCTAACAGGCCTTAGTTGTGCCCCTTCTGTAACAGTGTCAGAAGAGACAGACAGACAGACAGACAGACAGACAGACAGACACAGACAGACAGATGGACAGACAGATGGATGGACGGACAGACAGACAGACAGATGGACTGATGGACAGACAGACAGACAGACAGACAGACGAATGGACAGACAAGACACAGAGAGAGACAGACAGGGGGAAATAGGCGGAGCAGCCACAGAGTAATTCCGTCTTATTAAGAGAATCAAAGTTGAAACTGTGTCAATAAACTAATGAATACACTGATAACTTCCATTTTGGTTCAAAGGAAGATTGGTATGAGACATTTGAAAGACGATTATCAAATACAAGTCCCTGCAGAGACTGTATTAAATATACATGCAGCTGACATGAATCCATTTTAAAATAACACAAATCATCAATTCAGTTCGTCTGTGGTCGACCCTCCCAACATACACAGATGCGATGAATCCACATGATCAGTACAATCTGACTTCATTATTGGTTCAATGATTAAATCATCCAAAACATGTAAAGGTTTTATCAAAGAAATCCTGGAAATAATGATTACAGATGAAAATAGATTAGACAGAGACACAAAAAGCCTATTATGAAGTTATTTTTAGATTAAGTATCAATTTTTACATCACAACTTTTATCATCCCTTCCAACGAAACTTGTCTTCCAACAGAAAGTTAATACAAACATATAAAACAACACCCATCTTCCACAATCAACAGTCATTAAAAGAAAACACAAGAGATAGAATACAGTAATAATCCACCATCAAGGTAGGACACTGACATGTAACACATATGGCAAGGTGCAAAGCAAATGTGCTGCTTGGCATCAAACTGAATTCAGTATTGTACCGATGGAGTGAAGAAACTGAACAAGGTATAAAGGAGTTTTTAAATCTATCTTTACTCTTGGCAATTTAAACCTTCCTAAAAAGGAGCAACCGAGTTTAAACTACTGTGGAAAATTAATGTCTAATAAATACATTGATAAATGAATGTTTTCACGCGATCAAGAAATCTGATTATCACTGTATGCTCCACAAAAACAATGAATTTACTGCTTCCTTCTATCTCTCCATCCTTTGGCATGTGCAATGGATTTCTGTCAGTTTAAGTCAACTCAAGTCAAGTCAATATTATTTGTATAGCCAAATATCACAAATTACAAATTTGCCTCGGTGGGATTTACAGCAACACAACACCCTGCCCTTACACAGGATGTTGTGTTGGATATTAATAGGATGTTTAATCTATATGCAGTTTTATTTTTGACATTACTACTAAATCAGCTGACAACGGTATTAATTTTAGTATGTATAACAAATGAAACTGCCACTCTGAAATCTTCTCCCTTTCCTGTGGGATACAATAAGGGCGTCCACCCACTCCATTTATATTCATCATTTCTGTTGAACCATTGTCGATTTCCCTGAAAACAGAAACTTTTGAAAACTTTTATGCTGATGATCTGCTTTTATATGTCTGTAACCCTTCATCCAGCATTACTCACATCAGCTCCATTCTAAACTCCTTTAGTTCATTTCCTGGATTTAAATTGAATATCCAAGAAAGAGAATCCTTTCCGTCAATCAGTTAGCCCTGAAAATGTCATCATCAGTACACCTCCCATAATCTGAAACCAGTTATAAAAAGTTTCTTTCTGCGGGCTGTCATTCAAATGAACGCTTACCACTGTCAAATAATTCCAACCATTTTTTATATACTGTGATTGACTGGTGGCCTGTCCAGGGTGTCTCCCGCCCAATGACTACTGGGATGGGTTCCAGCATCCCGCGACCCGAATTCGGATAAGCAGGTTAGATGGAATGGATGGATGTACTCTATTTGTACACTCTGTCATTTCCATCTACCTCAGGCATGTATGTAAGTAACCTGCTAATATCTATTTCACCATCTCTGCTGCACCACGGCACTTTATCACCTCTTATTTCACCTGTACAAGTCAAGATTCAAGAGTTTTATTTGTCACGTACACACAAGTACAAGTCCCGAGTGCAATGAAATGAAAATCCTTTTGTATATATGTGAAGATTGTTGTGTTGTAATGTTGCTATTCTGTGTTAAGTACACTGAGAGAGCCACGAAACCGGAGTCACGTTCCATGTACCCAATAAACATGGTTCTGATCTGATTCTGATCTAAACAAGGGTTTAAATGCCCGCTGTTATTATCACACCATCCATTCGTTCAATATGAGAGCAAACTTTTACAGCCAGGAGGGCACTAACTATTAAAAATTAACATACATACATATACCATATACATACATCCCCGTCTATTTAAGCAGATCCCATTTCAACTCCACTGATTTCGTTGCAAGTTTATTGATATGTTTCATCAATATTATATTTATAAGAACTCAAGAACCTGAGAAATATTTCAGTAAAGGAGCAGATCGCAGGTGGACTTGGTTCACCAAATCTCCTTTTTTAGCACAGGGATGCAAACGCCAAACACACAGCAGTTGCTGGCTTGGTTTATCCCTCGTGTCTCCTGATGCCGGGCATTAGCACACAGTGCCGCCACTCTCCTTCACAGTTCACATCCAGCCTCAACTTTCATGTCACTTTGCAGACTTGGACAAATCCGGCAGCATTTAAGTGGTCTACTTTTCCTCAGTCGACCCATATTTGCAATAATCATGTCTTCTTTTTCATAACGACCTGCCTGTGTTGTGTGGACGATGTGTTCTTCATGAGCCCAGTTGTACAATTCACTTTTTTAGATATTTTCAATGAAGAGAAGTGTTGGCGAGTGTTTTTGTTGGCCTGTCTTCCATAAATGTAACGAATACATTAAAAGCCAGTTTGTCTTTCGAAAGCCACGTTGAAGATGTTTTAGTGTATCTGTCATTTGGGCATTTTCTTTTCATGATCGTGAAGCACTTTAAAAATGTTTTACCAAGATTGTTACGATTCCAACAAGTTTTCAGTAGTCTCTGGGAAAAGTTTTAGAAGTTGTACATATCCGTACTGCAATCATGAATATAATTTGATGTACAAATAAGCAGTGCCTTTATCCTGCTGGTCCCCCACACAGCTCAGGACGAACACGGTCGGCTTTATCCTGCTGGTCCCCCAGACAGCTCAGGACGAACAAGGCCGGCTTTATCCTGCTGGTCCCCCACACAGCTCAGGACGAACAAGGCCGGCTTTATGCTGCTGGTCCCCCACACAGCTCAGGACGAACAAGGCCGGCTTTATCCTGCTGGTCCCCCACACAGCTCAGGACGAACAAGGCCGGCTTTATCCTGCTGGTCCCCCACACAGCTCAGGACGAACATGGCCGGCTTTATCCTGCTGGTCCCCCAGACAGCTCAGGACGAACATGGCCGCCTTTATGCTGCTGGTCCCCCAGACAGCTCAGGACGAACACGGCCGGCTTTATCCTGCTGGTCCCCCACACAGCTCAGGACGAACATGGCCGGCTTTATCCTGCTGGTCCCCCACACAGCTCAGGACGAACATGGCCGGCTTTATGCTGCTGGTCCCCCAGACAGCTCAGGACGAACAAGGCCGGCTTTATCCTGCTGGTCCCCCAGACAGCTCAGGACGAACATGGCCGGCTTTATCCTGCTGGTCCCCCAGACAGCTCAGGACGAACACGGCCGGCTTTATCCTGCTGGTCCCCCACACAGCTCAGGACGAACATGGCCGGCTTTATCCTGCTGGTCCCCCAGACAGCTCAGGACGAACAAGGCCGGCTTTATCCTGCTGGTCCCCCACACAGCTCAGGACGAACATGGCCGGCTTTATCCTGCTGGTCCTCCAGACAGCTCAGGACGAACATGGCCGGCTTTATCCTGCTGGTCCCCCACACAGCTCAGGACGAACATGGCCGGCTTTATCCTGCTGGTCCCCCACACAGCTCAGGACGAACATGGCCGGCTTTATCCTGCTGGTCCCCCAGACAGCTCAGGACGAACAAGGCCGGCTTTATCCTGCTGGTCCCCCAGACAGCTCAGGATGAACATGGCCGGCTTTATCCTGCTGGTCCCCCACACAGCTCAGGATGAACATGGCCGGCTTTATGCTGCTGGTCCCCCAGACAGCTCAGGACGAACATGGCCGGCTTTATCCTGCTGGTCCCCCAGACAGCTCAGGACGAACATGGCCGGCTTTATCCTGCTGGTCCCCCAGACAGCTCAGGACGAACATGGCCGGCTTTATCCTGCTGGTCCCCCAGACAGCTCAGGACGAACATGGCCGGCTTTATCCTGCTGGTCCTCCAGACAGCTCAGGACGAACATGGCCGGCTTTATCCTGCTGGTCCCCCAGACAGCTCAGGACGAACAAGGCCGGCTTTATCCTGCTGGTCCCCCAGACAGCTCAGGACGAACACGGCCGGCTTTATCCTGCTGGTCCTCCAGACAGCTCATGACGAACATGGCCGGCTTTATCCTGCTGGTCCCCCAGACAGCTCAGGACGAACATGGCCGGCTTTATGCTGCTGGTCCCCCACACAGCTCAGGACGAACAAGGCCGGCTTTATCCTGCTGGTCCCCCACACAGCTCAGGACGAACATGGCCGGCTTTATGCTGCTGGTCCTCCAGACAGCTCAGGACGAACAAGGCCGGCTTTATGCTGCTGGTCCCCCACAAAGCTCAGGACAAACACGGCCGGCTTTATGCTGCTGGTCCCCCACACAGCTCAGGACGAACAAGGCCGGCTTTATCCTGCTGGTCCCCCACACAGCTCAGGACGAACAAGGCCGGCTTTATCCTGCTGGTCCCCCACACAGCTCAGGACGAACAAGGCCGCCTTTATCCTGCTGGTCCCCCAGACAGCTCAGGACGAACATGGCCGCCTTTATCCTGCTGGTCCCCCAGACAGCTCAGGACGAACATGGCCGGCTTTATCCTGCTGGTCCCCCAGACAGCTCAGGACGAACACGGCCGGCTTTATGCTGCTGGTCCCCCAGACAGCTCAGGACGAACATGGCCGGCTTTATCCTGCTGGTCCCCCAGACAGCTCAGGACGAACAAGGCCGGCTTTATGCTGCTGGTCCCCCAGACAGCTCAGGACGAACATGGCCGGCTTTATCCTGCTGGTCCCCCAGACAGCTCAGGACGAACAAGGCCGGCTTTATCCTGCTGGTCCCCCACACAGCTCAGGACGAACATGGCCGGCTTTATCCTGCTGGTCCCCCACACAGCTCAGGACGAACATGGCCGCCTTTATCCTGCTGGTCCCCCACACAGCTCAGGACGAACATGGCCGGCTTTATCCTGCTGGTCCCCCAGACAGCTCAGGACGAACATGGCCGCCTTTATCCTGCTGGTCCCCCAGACAGCTCAGGACGAACATGGCCGGCTTTATCCTGCTGGTCCCCCAGACAGCTCAGGACGAACAAGGCCGGCTTTATCCTGCTGGTCCCCCAGACAGCTCAGGACGAACATGGCCGGCTTTATCCTGCTGGTCCCCCAGACAGCTCAGGACGAACACGGCCGGCTTTATCCTGCTGGTCCCCCAGACAGCTCAGGACGAACATGGCCGGCTTTATCCTGCTGGTCCCCCAGACAGCTCAGGACGAACATGGCCGGCTTTATCCTGCTGGTCCTCCAGACAGCTCAGGATGAACATGGCCGGCTTTATCCTGCTGGTCCCCCAGACAGCTCAGGACGAACATGGCCGGCTTTATCCTGCTGGTCCCCCACACAGCTCAGGACGAACATGGCCGGCTTTATGCTGCTGGTCCCCCACACAGCTCAGGACAAACATGGCCGGCTTTATCCTGCTGGTCCTCCAGACAGCTCAGGACGAACATGGCTGGCTTTATGCTGCTGGTCCCCCACACAGCTCAGGACGAACAAGGCCGGCTTTATCCTGCTGGTCCCCCACACAGCTCAGGACGAACAAGGCCGGCTTTATGCTGCTGGTCCCCCACACAGCTCAGGACGAACACGGCCGCCTTTATCCTACTGGTCCCCCACACAGCTCAGGACGAACATGGCCGGCTTTATCCTGCTGGTCCCCCAGACAGCTCAGGACGAACATGGCCGGCTTTATCCTGCTGGTCCCCCAGACAGCTCAGGACGAACATGGCCGGCTTTATCCTGCTGGTCCCCCACACAGCTCAGGACGAACAAGGCCGGCTTTATCCTGCTGGTCCCCCACACAGCTCAGGACGAACAAGGCCGGCTTTATGCTGCTGGTCCCCCACACAGCTCAGGACGAACAAGGCCGGCTTTATCCTGCTGGTCCCCCACACAGCTCAGGACGAACAAGGCCGGCTTTATCCTGCTGGTCCCCCAGACAGCTCAGGACGAACATGGCCGGCTTTATGCTGCTGGTCCCCCACACAGCTCAGGACGAACATGGCCGGCTTTATGCTGCTGGTCCCCCAGACAGCTCAGGACGAACATGGCCGGCTTTATCCTGCTGGTCCCCCCGACAGCTCAGGACGAACATGGCCGGCGTTATCCTGCTGGTCCTCCAGACAGCTCAGGACGAACATGGCCGGCTTTATCCTGCTGGTCCCCCAGACAGCTCAGGACGAACATGGCCGGCTTTATCCTGCTGGTCCCCCACACAGCTCAGGACGAACATGGCCGGCTTTATCCTGCTGGTCCCCCAGACAGCTCAGGACGAACATGGCCGGCTTTATCCTGCTGGTCCCCCAGACAGCTCAGGACGAACACGGCCGGCTTTATCCTGCTGGTCCCCCAGACAGCTCAGGACGAACAAGGCCGGCTTTATGCTGCTGGTCCCCCACACAGCTCAGGACGAACAAGGCCGGCTTTATCCTGCTGGTCCCCCACACAGCTCAGGACGAACAAGGCCGGCTTTATGCTGCTGGTCCCCCACACAGCTCAGGACGAACAAGGCCGGCTTTATCCTGCTGGTCCCCCAGACAGCTCAGGACGAACATGGCCAGCTTCTTTATTTCCCTGGCGTTGTTTTCATGGGATGACGCCACGGTAGACAAAAGCAGTTCATCTCATAAAAGCTTATTGTTATTGACAGATGAAGAACACACAGGGAGCCGAGGTATATTTATTATTATCAAGACCTTACCCAGATGCATGCTGGGAAGTAAAGACACGGTTTAAGGTGGAAATGAATTAAGGTGGACCATTGTCAAAATGAAAACTGTTCAAATATTTCTCAGTGAAGATTCATCCATCTGTACTATATCTTCATAAGCACACGCTATAGGCACACACACACACACGCACACACCTGCCCTGGTTCAGCATGGTGCTTTCTTCAGATGGAGCCCGGGTGTTTCTTAAATAATGAATGGCGTTTCAGCATGAAGAGTCTTCCATTCACCCCACTGCTCAGTAAGCACACACTCCACCCAGCACAACTCCACTGCTCAGTAAGCACACACTCCACCCAGCACAACTCATAAACTATTTACACACACACATGCCTGCACTTGAACAATACTCCAGAAGTACTTCAACAGTACTTCACCAGCGCATAATAGAAGCTTGATCATTTAGAAGTGACAAGGCTAGCATTTACTCTTTGCCTCCCCCCACACACACACATATACAGACACACTACTGTACCTAATCTCTAATCAGTCACTGTAAGAGCCTCAAACATTTAAAACTTCAAACACGATTTATTTATATAGCACCTTTCGTGCAATCCAAGGTACTTAACAATACAAAGAAAATACAACAACACAATAAAAATAAACGGTAATACAAGGAAATTATAATATGGGAAATAAGAGACATGGCAGACATAGAGACCAGTGTAGCACAGCAGAAGAGGGTCGATTAAAATAAAATGGATTAAGAGAATGCTAAACTAAAAAGTGTGTTGAGATTTCTTTTAAAGGTCAAAGAAGGTTGAACCAGTTCATGTGGACACAACGTTTATTGACAGACACGTTTTTTATCTGTCAGTAAACGATGTGTCCAGATGAACTGGTTCGACCTTCTTTGACTTTCTTACCTGGATTATTGAGCATGCATCAAGACATTCTTTTAAAGGTGTTTGCAGATTGTAATGCCCTCAGCTCCTCTGGGAGGCTGTTCCAGAGGCAAGGATCATAGACACTAAATGCTTCCTCTTCATAGTTCTTTGTCCTCACCCAGGGAACAACTAAAGGGCCAGTGTCAGAGGACCTGAGTGATTTGGAGAGAACAACCATTAAAAGCATGTCTGACAAGTATTCAAGTGCCAGTCCATTGAGTGTTTTAACACCAATAAAAGGATCTTAAAATCTATTCTACAACTAACAGGCAACCAATGAAGGGACTTTAGGACAGGTGAGATGTATGTTCTCCTAGTCTTGGTCAGTGCACATGCTGCTGCATTCTGAATGATCTGTGGTTTATTTATAGCTTTCTTAGGTAGACCAGAAAGGAGAGCATTGCAGTAATCAAGGCTGCTAGTGATAAAAACATGCATAAGTCTTGCAGAATCTACCTGGGAGAGAAATGGTTGCCCTTTAGAAATATTTCTATGGTGATAAAAGGCAGTTTTAGTGAGATTACTGATGTGAGATTCAACATTCAAATCAGGGTCTATAAACATGCTAAGATTTTTTTGCTCAGGGCTTGGCATTTTGTGCCAGAGATTTCACGTTAGTGCACAGTATCTCTTTCCTTTCGCTCTGATAATTAAAACCTCGGTCTTATCTTTGTTCAATTGCAAGAAATTATGTGACATCTACATACTAGTTGATATGATCAGTGCACTGAATAAGGCTGATGTCACTGGGTGATAAAGAGATGTACAGTTGTGAATCATCAGCATGGCTATGAAAAATAATCCTGTGTTCTCCAATGATATTTCCCAGTGGCAGCATATAGTGATCAACACAGGTCCTAGAATGGAGCCTTGAGGAACCCCAGATGTTATGCTAGTGTTAGCTGAGGAGCGGTCACCAAGGGAGACAAATAGTCTCTGCCGGACAGATAAGTCCTAACGCAATCTAAAACTGGGCCAGAGAGGCCAACACACTTCTGTAGTCTGTTAGTAAGCATGTCATGATTGTCTTAAAGTACTAATATTGAGAGTTCCTTGTCATCCATGTTCATTCTCAGGTCATTTACAACTTTAACTAGTGCTGTCTCAGTGCTGCAGGGAGGATGAAAGCCAGATTGAAACTTTTCAAATATACAGCTGAAATTTAGGTAATCATTAACTGTTCAAATACTAACTTCTCAAGAATTTTACTTAAAAAAGAAAGGTTTGAAATTGGTCTGAAATTGTTTAGCACTAAACTCTCAGAAGAATGCTGCAAATGTTTCACATTTTAATGTTGAGATTATTAAAGAGTGGCTTTTTGAAGCTGGATTTATGAGGCAGTCAATAGCCGAGCAAAGCATTCTGGGATTGGTATGATTTTTAGTAATCAGCTTTGAGAAATGAGCTTGTCTTGCATTTCTAATTGCTATGCAGAAAACAGTGAGGGTTTCTTTAAAATATTAACACTGGACTTGCAGTTTAGCTTTTCTCCATTGACGCTCAGCATTTCTATGGTTCTTTAAGTTAATAATCTCCATGGTGGTTTGTTTAGATTTTCTGCTAAATGAAATTGTAATTGCAATTTAATCTTCTTAATTGTGGCTGGTGCTGTAGCGTCACTGGTAGTCTTCAGCTTATTATTAAAATTGGTGTCCAAACCGTCACAAGCGGAAGGACAGATCTGTGATTATTAATATGATTTATGAAAATTTCAGCAACTTCAGAGGTAAGATAATGTTTCCTAACAACCCGCTCAGTAACGAAGCCAGATGGTGACACCAATGTAGAGAAAAACATTCAGTAGTTGTCTGGCATAGCTAGATAAATTACAGAGGAAACATCAATCCTTACACCATGAGTAATATAATTAGATCCGATTTGTGACCGCGGTTGTGAGTCAGTCCATTAACATGTATAAAATCCACAGAGCTCAACACATTTAGGAACTCAGCAGCTTTAGAGTTGTCCACATTATCCACATGTACATTAAAATCACCTGTGACCATGTTGTCATAATTGGTACTGACAATAGACAACATTTTGGTGAAGTAATCTAAAAAGAGAACTGTTGGGGGGGGCTCTATATATCATTGTAACCAGCACGGGGGTTGGGCTTTTGATAATATAGCATGATCTTCAAAGCAGCAAAAATCACTAACAGGAATTTCTACAGTTTAGGGCATCAGCAAATATAGAGGCAGTCCCAACACCCTTTTTACCATGCCTTGTAGAATGACAGCACGGTGGCGCAGTGATTAGTGCTGTCGCCTCACAGCAAGAAGGTCCTGGGTTTGAATTACGGGGTTGTCCAACCTTGGGGGTCATCCCAGGTCATCCTCTGTGTGGAGTTTGCATGTTCTCCCCGTGTCCTCAGTGGGTTTTCTTCGGGTGCTCCAGTTTCCCCCACCATCAAAAAGACATGCATGTTAGGGTTAATTCTCCTGTCTGTGCCCCTGAGCAAGGCATGGCAAGATGAACTGGAGTTGGTCCCTAGGTGCTGCACGGTGACTGCCCAGTTAAATGCAGAGGAAGAATTGCCCCACGGCGATGAATAAAGTAGTAAAAAAACAAAAAGTACAGCATGGAGGAGACATGTCAGTAAGAGCAGCAGGTTTTTGTAAAAACGTGCTGTCAAGTTCATGTCACAAGTTTGTTGACAACAAAGCTCTTTGCTTAGTGATCGAACACTGAGAAGTGCCGTATCCATTTTTCCCATCAGTCTTGCTCAGTGCAGGATGTGGAATGTTTAACGGGATGGACATCGCAGGTCGACCAGGAGTACTACAGATATTTGCAGGTCCACCAGCAGTACTACAGTTTCCGTTAAGGCAGGTGGCTGTCATACACTGCCTGCTGGAAATGCTACGTGGGGTGAAATTAGACTGACAACAGACTGTGTGTTAAGAAGTCCAAGACCCTGTAGTGACCAGAGCCGACTGTAGCGACCACACACGGTGGGTGATTGAATTGACTTTGTCCTACTGGCATGATGTGATGACCTGGTGGGGGCGTGGTCCTTCTCATTCAACTATGACAGTGTGGAAGATGGGTAGGTCCAAAGACGGAAAATGTACAAACACACATATACTACACTGCACTTATTGTATTGCTGTTATTGTGGGTGTGTGTGTGCACACACACCCACACACACATACTGATACACAAGTAAGATACTCAAAAACAGACATCCATGCAATATAATCTCTCACACAGACACACACATGCACGCACACACACACACACACACACACACACACACACAGCTTCTCTGTTTAGCCTTGACCTCACTGTGTCTATGAGGTGATCTGGTGATACAGATCATAGTACAGATCATAGTACATATTGTAGTACAGATCGCAGTACAGATCAGAGTACAGATCATAGTACAGATCTTAGTACATATCGTAGTACAGATCATAGTACATATCGTAGTAGAGAGCATAGTACAGATCGTAGTACAGATCTTAGTACATATCGTAGTACAGATCATAGTACATATCGTAGTAGAGAGCATAGTACAGATCATAGTACAGATCGTAGTACAGATCATAGTACAGATCGTAGTACAGATCGTAGTACAGAACATAGGACAGATTGTAGCACAGATCGTAGTACAGATCATAGTACAGACCGTTGTACAGATCATAGTACATATCGTAGTACACGTTGTAGTACAGATCCTAGTATAGATTGTAGTGCAGATCATAATGCAGCTCATAGTACAGATTGTAGTACAAATCATAGTACAGCCTGTAGTACAGAAAATAGTACAGGTCATAGTACAATCATGTATTTGGGTTCGTTGGAGTCTCTCTGTCTGCTGGTGGAGCAGTTAAAGCCAGCAGGCTTCCAGTAACACTGGCTTCACTCAGGTCCTCACATCTGAGAACCCGGTACACCTGACTGCTGACATCAGCTGAACAGATAGATAAGTGCCTTTATCTCCCTCCCCCGTCTAGAGGAACGTGATTAGGACCAGACATAGACCAGATTATACACACACACACACATATATATACAAATATATATACACACACACACATATATATACAAATATACACACACACACACACACACATATATATATATACACACACACACACACACGCATATATATATATATATATATATATATATATATATACACACACACACACACACACATATACGTATATATATATATATATATACACACACACATATACGTATATATATCCATCCATCATCCAAACCACTCATCCTGCTGTCAGGGTTGCGGGGATGATAGAGCTTATCCCAGCAGTCACTGGGCGGCCGGCAGGGAGGGAGACACCCTGGACAGGCCGCCAGATAGACTGCAGCCAGAATTCACTCCATTCAGGTTCTGCTCATACGAGACAGCAGAAAACCCGTGGAAGATCTTTTTAATTCTTGAATTTGAAAAGATGTGTTGTTCTCACTATCATATATAGTCCTGAATCAGATCCGTATCTAATCAGCCATGGGACTCAAGTTTGAAGGGTCAAATCGGAATTCATGTGGCTCTCGTGTGTATGTCCGGTGTGAGCAGAGTCAGAATTAAAGTGGACCCTCTTCAGTCTGCTGACGAAGCACAGCGGAGAGAAGAGGATGCAGGTCGAGACCAACAAGTCCCTCAGCAGGACTTTCCTCACAGACTCTCCGTCGGTTTTCAACATAAACCCCCTGCAGAACTTGCTAGTTCACCACACTGTGGTTTTATGGAGCAAACACATGTTCAAGTGCAGACCACAGCAAGTTGTGGTAAACAGTTTTAAATCTGATCATGTGGTTTTAGATGAGGGGGTCCTGCAGGCAGGCCTGTGTCCTGCCCCCATCTTTTCTTCCCATTTTCACAAAGAAATAGATTCCTCCCCACACATCTTCCTCTTCCTCAGATATGCAGATGACTCACTGTGTAACTACAACGAGGCAGAACAAAAGATCACTTCCTGGTTTTGCAGGAAGCTCTTCAGACGTCAGCGGCCTGGTTCATAAAAGCGGGTGGCAGTACAGGAACACGACAGTCGTTTCAGCTCAGGAAACCTCCGTGTCGGTCTGGAACGTGTCGGCTCCACGCCAAAATGAAGGTGTGTTTAGAGGTGCCCAGGTGACAACCGGTGATGGTCCACATGCAAATGAAGCGTTACGCGTTTGAAGGAGTCTGTGTACATTTAGACGGACACACGAGAGCGCCGAGGAAACCTCCCATCACGAGTTCTCCACCTGAACACACGTGGCAAACAAATCAGTCTGGATCTGTCTGCAAGGCAGTCTTAAGGAAGACTCCTCCCTCCTCGTGTACTCTCACCACTGCAGTACTCATGTACTCTCACCACTGCAGTACTCATGTACACTCACCACTGCAGTACTCATGTACTCTCACCACTGCAGTACTCATGTACTCTCACCACTGCAGTACTCATGTACTCTCACCACTGCAGTAGCAATATGTACTATGATGAGGTGCAGTCAGACATGATGAAACATGTCTGTTACAGTTCTTACACCATGTCGTCACGTCATGCTGCAAGTAATGTGTTCTACTGCTTCTTCAGTGCTCTCCTACTGACCACACTTAGACTGACTTCTACTGACCACACTGACTTCTACTGACCACACTGACTTCTACTGACCACACTTAGACTGACTTCTACTGACCACACTGACTTCTACTGACCACACTTAGACTGACTTCTACTGACCACACTGACTTCTACTGACCACACTTAGACTGACTTCTACTGACCACACTTAGACTGACTTCTACTGACCACACTGACTTCTACTGACCACACTTAAACTGACTTCTACTGACCACACTGACTTCTACTGACCACACTGACTCCTACTGACCACACTTAGACTGACTTCTACTGACCACACTGACTCCTACTGACCACACTTAGACTGACTTCTACTGACCACACTGACTTCTACTGACCACACTTAGACAGACTTCTACTGACCACACTTAGACTGACTTCTACTGACCACACTGACTTCTACTGACCACACTGACTTCTACTGACCACACTTAGACTGACTTCTACTGACCACACTTAAACTGACTTCTACTGACCACACTGACTTCTACTGACCACACTTAGACTGACTTCTACTGACCACACTGACTTCTACTGACCACACTTAGACTGACTTCTACTGACCACACTGACTTCTACTGACCACACTTAGACTGACTTCTACTGACCACACTGACTTCTACTGACCACACTGACTTCTACTGACTTCTACTGACCACACTGACTTCTACTGACCACACTTAGACAGACTTCTACTGACCACACTGACTTCTACTGACCACACTTAGACTGACTTCTACTGACCACACTGACTTCTACTGACCACACATAGACTGACTTCTACTGACCACACTTAGACTGACTTCTACTGACCACACTGACTTCTACTGACCACACTGACTTCTACTGACCACACTTAGACTGACTTCTACTGACCACACTGACTTCTACTGACCACACTTAGACTGACTTCTACTGACCACACTGACTTCTACTGACCACACTTAGACTGACTTCTACTGACCACACTTAGACTGACTTCTACTGACCACACTGACTTCTACTGACCACACTTAAACTGACTTCTACTGACCACACTGACTTCTACTGACCACACTGACTCCTACTGACCACACTTAGACTGACTTCTACTGACCACACTGACTCCTACTGACCACACTTAGACTGACTTCTACTGACCACACTGACTTCTACTGACCACACTTAGACAGACTTCTACTGACCACACTTAGACTGACTTCTACTGACCACACTGACTTCTACTGACCACACTGACTTCTACTGACCACACTTAGACTGACTTCTACTGACCACACTTAAACTGACTTCTACTGACCACACTGACTTCTACTGACCACACTTAGACTGACTTCTACTGACCACACTGACTTCTACTGACCACACTTAGACTGACTTCTACTGACCACACTGACTTCTACTGACCACACTGACTTCTACTGACTTCTACTGACCACACTGACTTCTACTGACCACACTGACTTCTACTGACCACACTTAGACTGACTTCTACTGACCACACTTAGACTGACTTCTACTGACCACACTGACTTCTACTGACCACACTGACTTCTACTGACCACACTTAGACTGACTTCTACTGACCACACTGACTTCTACTGACCACACTGACTTCTACTGACTTCTACTGACCACACTGACTTCTACTGACCACACTGACTTCTACTGACCACACTTAGACTGACTTCTACTGACCACACTTAGACTGACTTCTACTGACCACACTGACTTCTACTGACCACACTGACTTCTACTGACCACACTTAAACTGACTTCTACTGACCACACTTAGACTGACTTCTACTGACCACACTGACTTCTACTGACCACACTTAGACTGACTTCTACTGACCACTTAGACTGACTTCTACTGACCACACTGACCTCTACTGACCACACTTAGACTTACTTCTACTGACCACACTTAGACTGACTTCTACTGACCACACTGACTTCTACTGACCACACATAGACTGACTTCTACTGACCACACTTAAACTGACTTCTACTGACCATACTTAGACTGACTTCTACTGACCAGACTGACAGACTGAGTGACCACACTGCGTTCTAATG
Organism: Lampris megalopsis; assembly: GCA_022114975.2. Classification (NCBI taxonomy): domain Eukaryota; kingdom Metazoa; phylum Chordata; class Actinopteri; order Lampriformes; family Lampridae; genus Lampris; species Lampris megalopsis. Next base: position 461,581 of record JAJHIY020002207.1, on the reverse strand, counting down.
AAACACCGTTTATCACTACCTTTCTGTTTCAATCAACACACACACACACACACACACACACACACAGTCATGTTTCACTATCCTTGTGAGGACCCCTCACTGACTACATTCATTTTCTAGCCTTTAACCCTAACCTTACCCACCCAAACTACACGCCTAACCCTAACCCTTACCCTAACCTAACCCTAACCTTAACCTAACCCTTACCCTAACCTAACCCTAACCTTAACCTAACTCTAACCCCTTACCCTAACCTAACCCAACCCTAACCTTAACCTAACCCTAATTCTAACCGTACCCCTAAAACCAACTCCTAACCCTAAAATACTTTGTGTGGATAGCTAAACATGTACATACACGCACACACGCACACACACACACACACACACACACACACACACACATACACACACACACACACACACACACACACACACACACACACACACACACACACACACACACACACACACACACACACACACACACACACACACACACACAGCAGGTGACAAATCCACATGAAGTTGACATTGTTCTGCAGGTAGTTTCTTCACAGCTGTCAATGCGCTGCAGCATCAACACTCATGCTGGACTTTCATTGGACTTCATGGATAAAGACACTCTGGTTTGAACTGTGACGCTGTTCTAAAGTCTAACAGGTCAACATGTACAGCAGGAACCATCAGCTAACAAGTCAACATGTCCATCAGGAACCATCAGCTAACATGTCAACATGTCCACCAGGCATCTGATGCTGCACTGCTAATACAGGGAAGCAGAAGCAGAATACACCCAGGCAGCAATATTACATATTAGTACTAGTACACATGACTACTACAACTCAACAAAAAGCCAGTAGTCATTCTATCTCTGACCTGACACCTGCCTCCAGAAGACACACACACACCAGTGAAGGGCTGTGGCTTCACTTCACACTTTATGTTTGTCACACACATGACCATTTTCACTGCCCCATATTAATACAGGTATGTCCACACACCGCAGAGCAGCTATGCTACACACACACACACGCACACACATCATCATCATCATCTTCAGTGGTCACTCAGGTTGGAGTACGACTGTCCTCCCTCTGGGTCCCTTCTGGGGCCTCAGGTGGGCATAGAGGTCGATCCTGGAGTCGTATAATGGGAGGACGCCTGTGTGTGACAGCTTCGTACATGGAGACGCTGATGTGTCTGCAGCCACCATACGGTCCTTGGCAGGGGGGGCCAGAGTCCAATGGCATGGAGAACCAAGACGACTGGGGACCACCCTCTGTTGCAGCCTTCATCCGCCTTCACTGCTGTTGTGACCTGGAGACATCTTCTGCCAGTTCCGCCATTGAGGTCTTTGCTGCATCGCGCTTCATCTGGAACCTCCTCCTTGACCTGTCCACCTTGGGTGACCCTACCAGGAGCCAGGAGCTCCAGGCGGCATAGCTCTTGGGATCACTGGTACATGCAAGCTCTTCCACTATGGCAAGGTGGCGATCCACCCACCCACACACACACACACACACACACACACACCTCAGCACTCAGATTCACACAAACACACTGTATGCACAATGTAAGATGACATTTAAAAGGCAAGCATGCATAAACATACATGCTTGCCTGCACGCACGCACACACACGCACACACACACACACACACACACACACACACACACACACACACACACACAAAGTATGAAGTATACTCAGTCATGTGTTTTCGTGACAGTTTGTGTGCTGATGTGATGAAAATCATCAAATCTCCAGTTCATCATCACCATCCACGTTAAACCAGACCAGCTACATCTGCTTTCATCTGCAGAGAACACGCACATCCAGTTAACCTACACATCAGGTTAACCTACACATCCAGTTAACCTACACATCAGGTTAACCTACACATCCGGTTAACCTGCACATCCAGCTAACCTGCACATCCAGCTAACCTACACATCCAGTTAACCTGCACATCCAGCTAACCTGCACATCCAGTTAACCTACACATCCAGCTAACCTGCACATCCGGTTAACCCGCACATCCAGTTAGCCTGCACATCCAATTAACCTACACATCCAGTTAACCTACACATCCGGTTTACCTACACATCCAGTTAACCTACACATCCGGCTAACCTACACATCCGGTAAACCTACACATCCGGTTAACCTACAGTGTGTAATGTCCCACTATAACACACTCAGCCACAGCCAATACAAACAGCTTACAAAAGAAACTTTCACATTTTGTAAAATTACATTACAGTACAAGTGCGTGTGTGTGTGTGTGTTAAAGTTGACGTAATAGGGCATCATGAATTAGTGATGAAGTTTTATGTGTTTTCCATTAATGGTCCTTAGCATTCTAAAACACATACACACACACACACACACACATATATACACATCTCTCTCTCTCTCTCCTAATGCTATTTTTCAAAGCTACTTTTGTCTGGATTGTGTCACATCAAAACAAAGCCAGAAGCTCTGTGTGTGTCCTCCAGTCTTCATGTTCTGATCTGCAGCCACTCACATCCTCATATAACTCTTCTTCTCTTCTCTTCTACCCGTGTCTATTCTAGTCTCAAATCCTCTGTTAGCTGCTCATCTAACTCTTCTTCTCTTCTACCCATGTCTATTCTGGTCTCACATCCTCTGTTAGCTCCTCATCTAAACTCTTCTCTTCTCTTCTACCCGTGTCTATTCTGGTCTCACATCCTCTGTTAGCTCCTCATCTAAACTCTTCTTCTCTTCTCTTCTACCCGTGTCTATTCTGGTCTCACATCCTCTGTTAGCTCCTCATCTAAGCTGTTCTTCTCTTCTCTTCTACCCGTGTCTATTCTAGTCTCACATCCTCTGTTAGCTCCTCATCTAAACTCTTCTCTTCTCTTCTACCCGTGTCTATTCTGGTCTCACATCCTCTGTTAGCTCCTCATCTAAACTCTTCTCTTCTCTTCTACCCGTGTCTATTCTAGTCTCACATCCTCTGTTAGCTCCTCATCTAAACTTTTCTTCTCGACTCTTCTACCTGTGTCTATTCTAGTCTCATATCCTGTTAGCTCCTCATCTAAACTCTTCTCTTCTCTTCTATCCGTGTCTATTCTGGTCTCACATCCTCTGTTAGCTCCTCTTCTCTTCTACCCGTGTCTATTCTGGTCTCACATCCTCTGTTAGCTCCTCATCTAAACTCTTCTTCTCTTCTCTTCTCCCCATGTCTATTCTAGTCTCACATCCTGTTAGTTCCTCATCTAAGCTGTTCTTCTCTTCTCTTCTACCCGTGTCTATTCTAGTCTATATCCTCTTAGTTCCTCATCTAAACTCTTCTTTTCTTCTCTTCTCTTCTACCCGTGTCTATTCTGGTCTCACATCCTCTGTTAGTTCCTCATCTAAACTCTTCTTCTCTTCTCTTCTACCCGTGTCTATTCTGGTCTCACATCCTCTGTTAGTTCCTCATCTAAACTCTTCTTCTCTTCTCTTCTACCCGTGTCTATTCTAGTCTCACATCCTCTGTTAGTTCCTCATCTAAACTCTTCTTCTCTTCTCTTCTACCCGTGTCTATTCTAGTCTCACATCCTCTGTTGGTTCCTCATCTAAACTCTTCTTCTCTTCTCTTCTACCCGTGTCTATTCTAGTCTCACATCCTCTGTTGGTTCCTCATCTAAACTCTTCTTCTCTTCTCTTCTACCCGTGTCTATTCTAGTCTCAGCTCTGTGGATGTGGAGCAATCTTCATCCTACTTACCGTCCATCCCAGCGCTGAGGATGATGACGGTGAGGATGAGGAAGAGTGAAGGTTTTCCAGGTGCGGGATGAACAGGCAGACAGACAGAGGGGAAGAGTCGTCTTACCGCCTGCTTCTGTCCTCTTGTGCGGCTGCCGACAGAAACACATTCCTTGTCGTCTCAATCTTCTTCTCTAACACTCCGCTTCTCTCTCCCTCAATCACTCGCTCGCTCTCCCAGGACTGTGGCTCCGCTGGCTCGCACTCTCACTGGCTCCACCTCTCATTTGCTTGTTCGACCCTCCCCACCCGCCCTCTCTCTCTCTCTCTCACACACACATGCTCTCTCTCTCTCTCTCTCACACACACATGCTCTCTCTCTCTCTCTCTCACACACACACACACACACACACACACACACACACACACACACACACATGCTCTCTCTCTCTCGCTCTTGTTCTCTTCTTCCCCCGTCTTAAACACTCTCCTCTGTTCTATCTCATTTTCACGTCTTTCTCTCAATGTACACACACACACACACACACACACACACACAGCTGCTCTACATTAAACAGACTGATGGGAATTTATTTAGAGGGGCGAAAGACTGTGTGTGTGTGTGTAGGATGTGTGTGTGTGTGTGTGTGTGTGTGTGCAGGATGTGTGTGTGTGTGTGTATGTGTGTGTGTGTTCAACATGGCATATACAAACGAAAATTGCGTATGACAGAGATAGACAGACAGACAGAAAGACAGACCGAAACAGAGACAGACAGACAGACAGACAGAGAGACACATATAGACAGAGAGACAGAGAAACAGAGACAGACAGACAGACAGACAGAGAGACACATATAGACAGAGAGACAGAGAAACAGAGACAGACAGACAGACGAACGGAGAGACACATATAGACAGAGAGACAGAGAAACAGAGACAGACAGAGAAAGAGACAGACAGACAGACAGAGAGACACATACAGAGACAGAAAGAGAAAAGAGACAGACAAAGAGAGACAGACAGAGACAGACAGACACAGAGAGACAAAAAGACAGAGAGACAGACAGAGAGACAGACAGACTGATACGAGGGACAGAGAGACATCAGCTAAACCAGCTAGTTGTGCAGATTAGTGAGTGATACATGTGTGAAAAGAGAGGATTGTGTGCTATGATGCAACAGAACAACAACACTGAGAGGGTGTGTGCTTCCTGACAGGGAAACCATCAGGATATTAACATGATCTCGGCACAGGTGTAGCAGGCTGGTGCTCCATCAGCAGCCTCATACTGAACACTCTTCTGTCTATACAGGTGTAGCAGGCTGGCCCTCCATCAGCAGCCTCACACTGAACACTCTTCTGTCTGTACAGGTGTAGCAGGCTGGTGCTCCGTCAGCAGCCTCATACTGAACACTCTTCTGTCTGTACAGGTGTAGCAGGCTGGTGCTCCGTCAGCAGCCTCACACTGAACAGTCTTCTGTCTGTACAGGTGTAGCAGGCTGGTGCTCCGTCAGCAGCCTCACACTGAACACTCTTCTGTCTGTACAGGTGTAGCAGGCTGGTGCTCCATCAGCAGCCTCACACTGAACACTCTTCTGTCTGTACAGGTGTAGCAGGCTAGTGCTCCATCAGCAGCCTCATACTGAACACTCTTCTGTCTGTACAGGTGTAGCAGGCTGGTGCTCCGTCAGCAGCCTCACATTGAACACTCTTCTGTCTGTACAGGTGTAGCAGGCTGGTGCTCCATAAGCAGCCTCACACTGAACACTTCTGTCTGTACAGGTGTAGCAGGCTGGTGCTCCATCAGCAGCCTCACACTGAACACTCTTCTGTCTGTACAGGTGTAGCAGGCTGGTGCTCCATCAGCAGCCTCACACTGAACACTCTTCTGTCTGTACAGGTGTAGCAGGCTGGTGCTCCATCAGCAGCCTCACACTGAACACTCTTCTGTCTGTACAGGTGTAGCAGGCTAGTGCTCCACCAGCAGCCTCACACTGAACACTTCTGGCTCTACAGGTGTAGCAGGCTGACACTCCATCAGCAGCTTCACTTCTGTATCCGACGTGCCACTGAAATGTTGTCTGCTGCCAACCCCACTGGCAGACAATCCACCCACATGAAAACGACTACCTGGTTTGCCACGACCTTCAATGGACAATATCAAAATAGACGACCAGTATAACCACAGTCTTCTGCTGTTGGTTACTGGGAGACGACCAGTATAACCACAGTCTTCTGCTGTTGGTTACTGGGAGACGACCAGTATAACCACAGTGTGTTTGTCTGTACTCGTTAAACATCATCTGTCCCAAAACACAATTCACATCTAGCCAACAACGTTTCAGATGCCTGCGGGTATTCTTTACCTGTCCACTGAATCCAGCACCCATCGCTCGCTGACTTGACAGACTAGAGACACACAAAGATCCCAGAATTCATTTGAGCTTACAATGAACTAAAGACCACAACTGTGCGATATTAGGATCTTCATACTGAAACTGTTATTTTCTCACCAAATTCACTTTTGAGAAAATCTGTGGCACAAAATTAACGGTGTAGATTCAAAGTTTTGCTCTTTTTGAAAAGTAAGGCCAGTTTGATCGGACTTTTCAGAGGTAGGACGCCCCACTGGCTTGAGGTATGACACAATACCACAACACCGGTGCCATAAAAAAAATATGTGACATGTTATATCCTGTGGCCCTGTGATTAAATAATGCCTGCTTCATTGTTAATTAATGAATTAATATTATAGCAACCGGAGGAGGCAGTCGCTCTGACTGACAGCGGCTGCGCGCTGGGGGAGCGCAGGGGCTCATGGGACTGTTCATGTTCAGGTTAAAATTGTTTTTTAGTTCATGTTTTGGTTATTGTGTTGTTTTTTAGGGGGTTCGACTCGGACTGGGTAGACGACTATTTTACTGACTGTAGGACTGTGACTAAGTGATGTTTTTAATAGTCACTTCGGGGGGGGGGGGCTGATGTTCGGGAACCATTTTGAGGGCAAAAATAAAAGGCACTCCTGGGGTCGTACGGTGTGTGGGACACAGGAGCTGCCATTAAAATTAAATCTCTGCCTCTTGCCTCCTGCTTCCACGCCGGCTCGCCACATTGGTGTCAGAAGAGGGATCTAGCTGAAAAATGGAGAGGGAGATCCTGAGACTGGAGTGGGACATCGAGCAGATCCGATGGCACCTGGCATGGCAAAAGACGGAGCCAGCCTGGGATGGAAGTTTTCCAGCCCACCCTGATGGCTCGAGTTAACCGCGGCTCCACCACTCCCTAGAGGCCAGGTGGGCCAGCACCAGGGAACGACTGCTGCCCGCTGCTACTAATCGCCCCTAGAGGCCAGGAGGACCAGCACCAGGGAGTGCCTGCTGCCCGCCGCCACCAATTACCCACTAGTGAGGGATGCTGCTCATAGAACACCAGCCAAGTTGCTCAAGTACAACGGGATGACACAGCTAGAGCCGTACCTCTCTCAAGTCCAATTAGCGGCATGGCACAGTGGATGGAGCAAGGAGGAAGCTGCCATCCATCTGGCTCTGGCATTAGAGGGAAAGGCTTTGCAGGTGCTCCTCATCCTAGCCCCAGTGGAGCAGTGGGACCTCCAAGCCATGACCATGGCACTGGAGAGGTGATTCGGGTAATGACACTTCACTGACCAGAGCAGGAAGCAGCTAGCCAGCTGAAGCCACCTAGGGGGAGAGAGCCTGGGTACCTTCACCGCAGATGTGCAGCTACATGCCCAACACAGTTACCCATTGTTCAATGCAGCCGCCCAAGAGGAGCTGGCCCTCCACGCTTTCCTGCGAGGGCTCATGCCGGAGCAGTTGTGCCAGCATGTTTGCCTCGCCATGCCCCAGTCCTTTAGTGGTGCCCTCTGTGACACTGTACGGGCCAACGTAGTACTCTCCACACGACCTACCAAGCAGAAGACCCCCGCTCTCTGACCGCACATCAGGGAGACCAACTATGAGGAGGCAGACGAGGTCTACCAATTCAGCTTCCACCACAGCAGTTTTGGCGATGGCCTCCAACATCCAGGCAACATCCACCCCGGCCGACTGACTGCTGCTACTGGTGTAATGAGCCTGGTCACATAGCCCGTGACTGCTCAGAACCAGCACCAAAGGCCAGAGTCATCCAGCCGGTGGGAAACGACGGGGTAGTCTAGTGAAGGGACCGCCACTCCAGTCTCCAGCCCCCCTTCAAGGCCAATGCACGCTGGTTGGCCGGATTGTATTTGGACTACCAACTCAATGGTCGATCCTGCCGGACCCTGGTAGACACGGAGTACACCATTTCCCTGGTGCGACCTGGCATCCTCCCAGGCACCACTGGGCCCCTCTAAGTGGCATGGTCACCAACCAACACCCAGCTGGTGATGATGACAGGGGAGAAGGCTAGCATGACAGGGAAGAAGTCACTACAAGTCCAGACTGGAGACCAAGAGGTAAAACACGAGTTTTGCCTCGCAAACATCCCGGACCCATGTATCATCAGTCTCGACCTGTTGACTCGTTGGGGAGCCCGTGTTAACATGTCAGGGGCAACCATCACCCTCGGCATGAAGACTGTGGTGCTCCAGTCCAGTCGGGAGAGAAACAGACCCAAAGACCAATGAGCCAGTCACCAAGCAGCCGTCCCCAGCAGGCACAGAGCTCCCGTGCTTCTTCGCCCTAGCAGCCTAGACCACCATTCAAGCCGCCCACCAGCATGTCCGCCACCAGTTGCCCTGCACCACCCCAACCTGCCTCAGCCCTGACCACTGAGCCCGCTGTCCTACCTCTGCTGAGATGACTGAGGCCATATGCAACTTATGGCAGCATGGCAGTAACGGTCTTGACCCACAGCAGCGCCACCAGTTGAAATGCCTCCTTGATGACTATGTGTACATCTTCACTGCTAGAGATGAAGACTGCAGGCAGACTGGGCTGGTCCAGCATGCCATACAGACTGGCCGTGTCTAGCCCATCCGTCTGCGGCCCCATCGGCTGGCCCTTGCTAAGCGACAGGTGGCAGAGGACAAAATCCACGAGATGGCTACTGCCGGGGTGATTGAGCTGTCCAACAGTCTGTGGGAGGCTCCGGCCGTCTTGGTGAGGAAGATGGAGGGCGGTTGGTGGTTCTGTGTGGACTATTGACACCTTAATACCGTCACAAAAAATTGACTCTTACCTGCTCCCTCGAATCGATGATGCCCTCAACCACATCGTGAGGTCCAGTTGGTTCAGCTCGTTTGACCTGTGCAGCAGCTACTGGCAGGTGGAGCTCGCCCCCAATGCGAGAGCGAAGACTGCCTTCAGCATCGGGCAGGGTCTGTGGCAGTTCTGCGTCATGCCGTTCATGCTCTGCAATGCACCAGCTACGTTCGAGCAGATGATGGAGAGGCGGCTAATGGACATACCCCAGAGCCATTGCATTGTGTACCTTAACGACCTGAAGGTACACACCAACAACTTTGATGGAGCCCTGTCCAACCTGCGATATTTTTAAATATTTTGTACTCCAGCTCTTTTTTAACTTGTTTTTAGCTTTTGGTCTTCATGTGTGTAGTATATCTTATACTGTGTTTGCTGTGTTTGTCTGTGTCTGTCTGGCACTGTTTGATGAAGCCACAGACCTCATTTCATTTTTAGCATGTGCCTGCACATTGTTTTTAATAACAATACATTGAATTGAATCGAATTGAATTGAATTGAAGGGACTAGGAAGAGAGGGAGACCGAGGAAAACCTGGGTAAACAACATCGGAGAATGGCTACAGATGGGCGTAGTGGAGGTGAGGAGAGCTGCGATGGATAGGGAACGGTGGAAGAGACTTGTTGAGGCATCAGCTGTGCTGCTACGACCTCCATAGGTTATGGAACCGATGATGATGAATGTCTTTTACGTCAACGGATGCAGAGACCAGCCAGGGTTTTTTTCTTCATTGTTTAGCAACAAGATAGACACGTTAATTTAAAAGACTCTCATGGAGGAAGAGGAGCGGCCTTTACCATCACACTACAACACCAAAATTAATTTCATGATGATAAAGTAAAGTACAAAAGTGACCTCGTGACTACTCAGGACTTGTTGTTTTAAGTGATAGTTCATAAAGGAAGAAGACTATAGAGCACATTTCTTCTGTTAGAGACCATGACAAACCCTGCTACACACACACACACACACACACACACACACACACCAGAATATGATCAAAGTTTTATGGCTGGGTCAGTAGTGAAGGAAAAGTCTCATTGTGGAACATTAATTAGAACTGAATCAGGACTTAACAGGATAAATACACAAAGCACATACATGTCCAGTACTGTCTCGGTCTGTCTCTCTGTCTGCCTGCGTCTCTCTCTCCTCACTCACAATGAGAGACAGACAGACATACAGAGAGAGAGACATACAGAGAGAGAGACACACAGACACACAGACAGACAGACAGACAGACAGACAGACAGAGACAGAGAAACACAGACAGACAGACAGACAGAGGTCTTTGGGGAGGTGAAGGTTAACGATTTAGTGGATCAGTACTTCTGCTCATCTGGTAAATCTTGGTTGTATTCATTGGTATTTGGCACTATTCAGTAATATTTGGCAGTATTTGGTACTCTTCTGGTAGTATTTGGCAATGTTTGGTAGTATTTGGTAGCATCTGGTAGTACTTAGCAATATTTGGTAGTAATTGGTAGTATTTTGGCAATGTTTGGGCAGTATTTTAACCGGGTATCACGAGATTTCATGTCAGAGTCACGAAATTTAATCTATGAAATCGTGCTGGGGGACCCGATGTCACTGAAATTTTCTTGTCTGGCACCATGAAGTTGTATCCAATGCATTCCTATGGGCCAAGTTTTTCTTGTGCGAGTTTCATTATCAAGATGCTGGCTCTGGCTGGTCTGGTCTCCCAGGAGAATGCCGGTCACTTGCATATATTTGAAAACACAAAAACTACAGCGGTTAGGGTTCAAGTTAGAGTTAGGGTTAGTGTTATATCTTGTAGTTAGTCTGCCGCCCACTCGGGGGGGGGGGGCAGTAGAATGGAGAAGTAAGAAAATGACATGTAAAAAAGCAGTGAGGAAAATAAAGAGCGCTGATGTTGACGGTTACCGAGCAGTCGTGTCGTTTCTGCTGCAGGGCTTAATTTGTGCTGGAGCGTGCTCGGGGACCTCTCAGATTTGGACCGGCACCTATTTGATTGGCTCCACCACCTCTTTCGTCACTATAAGAATCTGTAAAAACATGTTCTCTAATATTTAGTGGTATCTGTTCTGTCACTCTATTATTTCCCATTGACGTTTTTCAGAAATCGCTTGTTTGTCTACGTTTGATGCATTTTAAATCAGCTATTTTTTTGAATAGCGAGACAGAAAGCGAACGAGAGAGAGAGAGTGAGAGAGAGAGAGGGAGAGAGAGAGAGACATCAGTCGCTCAAGTCACGCAGTGCACGCCACGTCACAGGAGCTAACATTACCGCTATATTAGACTCACAACAACCAGCCGCCTGCTCTATCAAAAGCCATTGATAAAAAAAATGTCAAAAAGACAGTCACGTGTTTAGTTTGTTCAGACCAGCAGCTCAGCCGAACCCTAAGAAAGCCAGGGCAATTTCGGAAGACCAACAGGGAAAGGCACAGCAGAGCACAGCAGCCGCTAGCACAAGCGTGGCAGCACCTGCTACTAGCAAACATGACGAGCAGGAGGAAAAAGAGAAGGAGAATGAGGAGAACATAGGGTCAGAGAGCGATGATGGTGGAGATGGAGATGACACGAGTGCAGTTGGTGGTGAGACAGGTGTAATTTGGACAGAAGCTCAATTCAGCATTAAAAGAAGCTATTATCCATGGCTTACAATGAGCAAGACATGTAGTTTGGGCTGTGAGATTTGTAAAAAAGTTGGGTCATTGGGTCCAGGAAAAACTGCTGGCATGAAACTGGCTAAAGAATGGGTCTCTTGCTCAGTTCCATCCTCTGCCACGAACCCCAGAAACAACAAAGGGCTTTAAAGAAAAAGATATGCGAGCATGGAAAGACTAAGGCACATATAGCAGCATGAAATATTCTGGACAAAGCAAAAGAGGACACATTCACAAAGACAGTCATCAATAGCCAGTCCCAACAAGTGCAAACAACTGCAAGGGTCTTTCATACAGCTTACAAGGAGGTCAAGCGCCATAGACCAGCTTACAGCTTTGAGCATGAAATAGACTGTCAAGAACTGAACGGTGTTGACATGGGTAGGATTCTCCACTCTAACGTAGCGTGTTCCCACATACAACAGCACCTTTCAGCCGGAATGAAAAGAAAAATTCTTGAGAGGATAGTTGTGATACTGGATGAGGCAACGGGCTTAAAATAAAAAGAGCCCATGAATTGTGTATCTGAGGCTTCAGTTGCCGGAAATGACAGTGCCTGAGAACACATTTACTGATTTTGTTGAGTTAGATGACTTAAGCGCTGATGGCATTGTCCACAAATTATTGGATTCTTTGAGGGGTGCTAATTTAAATGAGGCATTTCTCTCAAAAACGCTAATCGGACTTACATGTGATGGTGTGTCTGTCATGCTTGGGCGCAACAGCGGAATGGCAGTCAGACTTCAAACCCTTTTCCCAAACCTCATGATATGGCACTGCTCCGCACATCGGCTCGAACTCTCAGTTGGTGATGTGATGACAGAGATGGGGGCTATTAATCATTTCAGAATCCTCATGGATAAACTGTATGCTGTGTACAGCACATCCAACAAAAACAGAATGGAGCTCAAAGAACGTGCCCACACTTGAGGCATTCAGTTGTGCAAAATCGGCCGGGTCCTGGACAACAGATGGGTAGCATCCAGGTTTAGAACTGTCGAAGCTGTATGGAGAAATTATCCTGCCCTCTACAAACATTTTACGCAAGCAGCAGAGGATAACTCACGTGACAGCGCTACCTGTGAAAGCTACAGTGGCCTAGCCAAACGCCTGTCATCTTATGCTTTTGTAAACAATGTAGGACTCATGTATGATGCATTACAACAACTTTCGGAACTGTCTCTTGTGCTCCAAAAACGAGACTGCACAATCATAATGGCACATAAAGCCATCTGTCGGGAAGTCAGGGTGTTCGAAGCACTGTCAGAGCGTCCGGGCCATCATAGCCAACTGAGTTAGAGGGCAATCGAAGAGAACTTTTTTCAAGGTGTACCCCTACATACAGGGCGAACAAGCGAAAGAACCTTCAACCACAGGGCGTTTAGCGGAAGCCTGACAAAGAATCTGGAGAAACGTATGCTAACACAAGGGAAATACCAAACAGGATACAACAAGGTACTTGATGATTTAAAAGTCCTCTACCCACAATATTGGTCGGAAGACCCTGGGGCACTGTTTGGGGGAGATGAAGTCGAAAGACTATGCCAGCAGTTTAGAATCGATAGTGCGCGGAATGCCATTCGGGCTTATAGAGAATATAGGAACAATGGTGGGAAATTTGTCCCAGATGGACTGAAAGACCTCTTGGCAGCAGTCAACACTGTCCCCATCTCAAGTGCAGAGTGTGAGAGGGACTTTTCCCAGATAAACCTACTCTGCACCACCAACAGGTCCTCTCTTCGCACAACCACCATCTCCACACTACTCTTCCTTTGCCTTGTTGGACCACCGCTCACCCTGTTCAACCCCATTCCATACGTGAGGTCATGGATTACTAAAGGACATAGAGCTGCACAGGACACTAGGAGTAAAGTAAGAAGCAGGGAGAAGGAGGCTGAAGGCTCTATTGAGGTTTTATGGGCTGTTTTGGACAAATAAATAAAAGGTACTTTTTAAAAATTATTTTCCGCAGTGTTGTTAATTGAGCCTTATAGTTTTGGGATGGTGATCAATGTATCGGGTAAATTTGCATAATTCAAGCGCCATAGCCTATATGCATTGTATGCTGGGAAGTTTGATGTTTTTTGAATAAACATTTGAAAGTTTCTTTAGCTCGGCATTAACTTGGTGAACTTTTCTACTGTGCATGTGTCTACTGGCTCGTTGTCACTTCAGATTAGGCTAGGCTCGTCTATTTAATAAAAGCAACAATAAAATTATTGGTCGAAAAGCAAGTGATGTTTCAGCATCATGAAAAGCACGTTCCGTGGCTTTTTTTCTCACCCCTAACCTGCTGGAGCAGCACCCTCTCAGTGCTTTGGGACCCCCTCATTTACAAATTAAGCACTGTGTCTGATATGTGGATAAATAACAGTTAGGGTTAAGGTAGTTTTTGTGTTTTCAAATATATGCAAGTGACCAGCATTTTCCCGGAAGGCCAGACCGGCAGAGCCAGCATCTTCATAACGTGACTCGTGCAAGAAAAACTTGGCCCATAGGAAGGCATTGGATACAACTTTGTGGTGCTGGACAAGAAAATTTCCGTGACATCCTGTCCCCCAGCATGATTTCATAGTTTAAATTTCATGACTATAACATGAAATCTCGTGCTACGGGCTGCAATATTTAGTAGTATCTGATAGCGTTTGGTAGTATTTGGCGATGTTTGGCAGTATTTCGCAGAATTTGGTGATATTTGGTAGTCTGTCATGCAAGTTTGGTGTGTGTTCAGTTAGTGTGAAGATGTCTCTGTTCAGAGCATATTGTACAACACTTTATACTGCACACCTGTGGTCACACTACATATTGTACACCACTCTATACTGCACACCTGTGGTCACACTACATATTGTACAACACTTTATACTGCACACCTGTGGTCAATATACATATTGTACAACACTTTATACTGCACACCTGTGGTCAAACTACATATTGTACACCACTTTATACTGCACACCTGTGGTCACACTACATATTGTACAAAACTCTATACTGCAAACCTGTGGTCACACTACATATTGTACACCACTTTATACTGCACACCTGTGGTCGAACTACATATTGTACACCACTTTATACTGCACACCTGTGGTCACACTACATATTGTACACCACTTTATACTGCACACCTGTGGTCACACTACATATTGTACACCACTTTATACTGCACACCTGTGGTCACACTACATATTGTACACCACTTTATACTGCACACCTATGGTCACACTACATATTGTACAACTTTTTATACTGCACACCTGTGGTCACAATACATATTGTACACCACTTTATACTGCACACCTGTGGTCACACTACATATTGTACACCACTTTATACTGCTTGCTTGCTGGTTGTCCATCAAGCCCGATGATAACCATCTTCTCCTATTTGTGGGTCCTTTGGTGGCTGAATAGTCCGATCCTGGATGCACAGTTGCGGTTGCAGACCGGGCATGTAAAAGTGGTGCTGGAGGGGGTAGGGGTAGCTTTGTGAGCATGCCTCTTCGCACGCTTTGCTACACGGTGTTGTGTGCGCTGGTTTTCCATGTACTTCACTCCCTCTGAGATGTGAGAGCGCCAGGTTGTGCGGCAGAAGGCAAGTTCCTCCAAAGAAGAGGGGTTGATCTGACATCTTTTTAGTGTGGTCTTCATTTGGTCTTTGAACCACTTCTTCTGCCCACCAGCAGTGCGTTGACCAAGGCGTAGTTGGCCGTAGAGGACTTTTCGTGGGAGTCATTCCCTGGGCATGCGAATAACATGCCCAAGCCACCTGAGTTGATGGTGTTTTAGGGTAGACTCCACGCTGCAGCTGCCTGCCCGCTCCAACACCTCTGTGTGTGGCACTCTGTCCTCCCAAGTAATGCCGAGGATCCTCTGGAGACATTTTACATGGAAGGCCTCCAGGCTTCTGAGATGGTGGCTGTAGATGGTCCATGCCTCACATCCCTAGAGTAGTGTGGAGATGCACACTGCTCTGTAAACAAGCACTTTGGTGTGGAGATTGAGGTTGCTGTTTTGGAAAACCTTTCTCCTTAGACGGCCAAGGATGTTGAGGCTTGTTTGAGGCGGTGCTGAATCTCATCGTCCATTGTGCAAGTGTCGGATAGCATACTTCCTACATATTTGAAGGCAGGAACAGTGGCCAGTTGTTGCCCTTCTGCTGTGAAGGTTGTTAGGTGGTTTGGGAGGCCGGCAGTCAACTGACAGATTACCTCTGTCTTTTGGGTGTTAATAATCAGTCCCATTCTCCTGTATGCAGTTACAACTGCCGACAGAGTGTTTTGTAGGGCTTCTGGTGTGTGAGCTACCAGGGCATACTGTAGCTCAATAATGGTCTCGGAGGTCAACTTGGTCGTTGCCTGAAACCTCCTGATGTTGAATAGGTTTCCATCGAGCCTGAAGTCAATGGTAACTCCAGCCTGCTTCTCCAACCTCCTTTGTAACAGTGTTGTAACAGAGACTAAGAAGATATTGAACAGGACTGGGGCTAGCACACAGCCTTGTCTGACTCCAGTCTGCACACCAAAGGGCTCAGAACTGCGGTTCCCCACTACCTTTATACTGCACACCTGTGGTCACACTACATATTGTACACCACTTTATACTGCACACCTGTGGTCACAATACATATTGTACAACACTTTATACCGCACACCTGTGGTCACACTACATATTGTACAACAATTTATACTGTACACCTGTGGTCACACTACATATTGTACAACACTCTATACTGCACACCTTTGGTCACACTACATATTGTACATCACTTTATACTGCACACCTGTGGTCACACTACGTATTGTACACCACTTTATACTGCACACCTGTGGTCACACTACATATTGTACAACACTTTATACTGCACACCTGTGGTCAAACTACATATTGTACACCACTTTATATTGCACACCTGTGGTCAAACTACATATTGTACACCACTTTATACTGCACACCTGTGATCAAACTACATATTGTACACCACTTTATACTGCACACCTGTGGTCACACAACATATTGTACAACATTTTATACTGCACACCTGTGAACACACTATATATTGTACACCACTTTATACTGCACACCTGTGGTCACACTATATATTGTACACCACTTTATACTGCACACCTGTGGTCACACTACATATTGTACATCACATTATGCTGTACACCTGTGGTCACACTACATATTGTACAACACTTTATACTGCACACCTGTGGTCACACTACAAAAAAATCAAGCTTACAGAGGCTTTGAGTAGGTTATAATGATGCTAGAAGAATACTACTAAAAAGACCGAGATGGGTGTAGTGCAAGTAAAATGTTTGTGGCTGCAGGAGGCAGTACCTTTCAGGCTGTTGTAAGAAATCTATGTATACATTTATTTGCTGGCTCAGTGACTCTGATAATGTAATCATCAACAGTTTAACTAATATAAGATTCAGTGCCACATGCTACCAGTCCTGGCAGTGGGACCACTGGTATACCTGCCTTCTTATAAGACACTGACTTGTTCCATTTGTTATTTTATTGTGTTTACTCTTTGTATTGTCTGGGGTTTGTCTTTTACCTATTTGTCTTTGTCTGTTATGGGCCCTGAGTCTGCAATAAAGTTTTGAATTGACCTGAATGAACCGTGCCTGTGCATGTTTCATTTGACTCCATTGGCCTACAAATCAACGGGCCAAATCCTACATACTAGCCACTGTTTACCGACCGCCTCAGCCCCACAACGACTTCTTGCAAGAACTTCTTGTTTTTCTAACCTTCTTATCTTCTTTGTCCCCTACTGTGATACTGCAGGGTGATTTTGATATACACATGGACAATGTCCACAACACTCTCACAAGGGATTTTACATCATGCCTGGACAGTTTTGGATTACAGCAATGTATTGATCTTCCTACGTACTCCAAGGACACATACTTGATCTGATTTGCTGCTCTGGTGTAACTCCTCTTAATTGCAATGCATCTGATTTGCCTATTTCTGACCACAAGTTAGTGTGTTAACTTACCAGTATCCAAAACACATTTGTCACGCTCCATCTCGTTCTGTAACATTAAGAATATTGATTTATCTGCTCTTTTTGTGGAACTGATAACCTCCCCAGCAAAGGCCATTTATCCACCCAGACGAACTGGTCTCTCGTTACAACGATGGCCTTTATAGTCTTTTAAATAGTTGTCTTTTAAAAACCTGGTCTGTTTCCGTTACCCACTCTGCCCCTTGGTTTATACCTGCACTACGCCAGCTTAAAGCTAAAGGCCGTCACCTGGAACGCCTTTACATGAAAACTAGCCTTGTTGTTCATAAAGACATGTATGACGACCACATACTTCATTAGAAGGAGGTTCTGTCCACAGCTAAATCATACTACTACTACTACTACTATTTTCGGTGCTCCCGTTAGAGGTCGCCACAGTGGATCATCCATTTCCATCTCTTCCTGTCTGCATCTTCCTCTGTCACACCAGCCACCTGCATGTCCTCTCTCACCACATCCATAAAGCTCCTCTTTGGCCTTCCTCTTCTCCTCTTCCCTGGCAGTTCCATATTCAGCATCCTTCTCCCAATATACCCAGCATCTCTCCTCCACACATGTCCAAACCATATCAATCTTGTTTCTCTTTCTTTGTCTGCGAACCTTGCCCTCACAGGGTACTGATGGTAACTCTCAAATCCGCTGTGGCGACCCCTGGGAAACAGGAAAGAAGCTGAAAGAAGAAGAAGATATCTTCAGATGCATGTTGATCCAGAGTCACAGGAACTGTTGACCATAGTGACTCACAAAGGTCTGTACAAGTACTGGAGGCTCCCTTTTGGGATTTCCTCTGCTACAGCAATTTTCCAAAGAGCTATGGACCAGATTCGGAGTGGGCTACCAGGGGTCCAGTGCTACCTGGATGACCTGCTTATCACAGGACCAGATGAGAAGTCGCACTTAAGGAAGAACCTGGATGCTACACTACAAAGACTGAAGGAGTATGGCCTGAGAGTCAGTAAAGACAAATGTGAGTTTTTCCAACCCTCTGTCAAGTACCTGGGGCATGTAATTGACTGTTTTCTACAAGGCACTATCAAAGGTGAAGGCTATTGTGGAGGTGCCATCCCCAAAGAATGTGAGTCAGTTGAGATCATTCCTTGGCCTGCTGACACACTATGCAAAGTTTGTGCCTAACCTTGCAAATAAGCTGAAGCCACTGCATGAGCTTCTAAACAAGGCCAAGACATGGAAGTGGACAAAAAATTCTGAGACAGCTTTCAAAAAAGGGAAGACAGCCCTCTCTTGATCTAAGGCTCTCATCCACTTTAAGTCCACATCACCACTTCAGCTAGCATTTGACGCCTCACTGTATGGTGTGGGTGCAGTAGTGTCACACATCCGGCCCTCAGGGGAATAGAGACCAATCGCCTCCCATCAAGGACGCTGAGCAAAGCTGAAAGCAATTATGCACAGATTGAGTGTGAAGCACTGTCAATAGTGTTGTCTATAGTGTTTGGAATTAAGAAATCCCATCCGTATCCCTTTGGCAGAAAATTCACACTACTGACAGACCATCGACCTCTCATCTCAATCTTTGGTCCTCATACTGACATCCCGTTGCTTGCAGCCAGTCCTATGCAGCAATGGGCTCTGTTATTGTCCGCCCACCCATATGATAGCAAGTACAGGAAGGCGGACCAGCACGGTAATGCTAATGGGCTCTCAAGACTCCTGTTGTCTGTCACACACACTAAGCATACACAAGCTGAGCTCTGCTACTTCAACGAAGTGACTACTGCTCCAGTAACCTCGACTCATGTGAGCAAACACACACACACACACACACACACACACACACACACACACACACACACACACACACACACACACTGACCCAGTCGTGTCTGAGGTTATGGACATCATCACTCGTGGGAAGAGAAGAAATGAGCTTTCAGTCCAATCTGGATGCCTATTGTGGGGCTACCATGTCATTATTCCACCACCACTAAGAGAGAAAGTGCTTGATGAGCTCCATTCTGGACACTGTGGTGTGGTGCGAATGAAAGAGATCACTCACAGCTCTTTCTGGTGGCCAGGCATGGACGCTGCTATAGAGGAGAAAGCAAAGTCAAGTTCTGCCTGCTAGAAATTGAGAAACCTCCTACAACTGGTTCCATTACATCCATGGGACTGGCCTGAAGAACTGTGGCAAAGAGTCCATATAGACTTTGCTGGACTGCTGGAGAGCCACATGTTCTTAGTTGTAGTCGATGCTCATAGCAAATGGCCTGAGGTTACCATCATGAAGAGCACCTCCTCAGAGAGAACCATCAAAGAGCTAAGGTCTATCTTCAGCGGTTTTGGTCTACCACAGCAGCTTGTTAGTGATAACGGCCCACAACTAGTGTCTAACGAGTTCAAGACATTCATGGAAGAGAACGGCATTCAGCACATCAAGTCTGCACCATATCACCCAGTTCCAAATGGGCTCACTGAAAGATTTGTGCAGACCATGAAGCAAGCTCTCAAGTCCTCTCAAGGTGCACAGTCCCTTAACAGACACCTCAGTGCTTTTCTGTTGTCATACTGAAACACACCTCATGCTACGACAAAGGTGTCTGTTGCGTCGGCTATGCTCAAGAGACAATCCCGCATGCGACTTGACCTCCTGAGACGTCAAAAGACAAGCGAGGTTGTGCACCTTCAACAGAGAGCTCAAGCCCGGGACTATACTGTGACAGTTGGAAAAACAGGTCCTGTGTCATACACAGTAGAAACAAGTGATCATCTCATCTGGAGAAGACACATTGATCAACTGCTCCACACTTCTGGTTCCTGAGATAATTCACCTCAGCCAACATCCCTTGTTCCAGTGCTGGAGGTCTAACAGCAGCAGCGCCCATCACCAGATGAACCCCAGAAGCAACCTTCTACCTAGAGCTGCTCTGGTGCCTACCCCAGGCATCACTTCTCCCAAACCAGGACTCATACAGTCCTCACCAAGAGACAATGTGACTGACTTACCTACAGGTCGTACTTACCGCAGAAGAGACAGATGACCTCCTGATAGACTGTCATTATAGTCTAGAGACTAACCCTTGACATTGGGGCAGAATACTCCCGATGGTTCAGTCCGGGAATTGAGGTAGTCTACCCTCATTCTCTAGTCTTTAGCCGAAACAAGTTTGTTTAAAGTTAGTTAAAAAAAACCGAATAAAAACAAACAGTAGAAACTGTTGTTACTGGAACATCATAAGTAAAGGGGGACGGATATGTTGTGTATTGACAGCCTTCCCTTTTTAGTTATTGTCATGCCCCCCCCCTTGTTATGTGTTTTACATCATTGTACCTCAGTCCTGAGTTGTAAGCAAATACATGCCTATGCGCAGTTCTCCCTCGTCTCATGTTTCCTCATTTAGTAGAATGAGTATACAGTAGTGATCTTGGGCTATACAAATAAAATGGACTTGATTTGACCAGTAACAAACTAGGAACGAAAGGCTGCCTACTAAACACAAGAATCGTTTGAGAAAACAAACTAGATAATCTAGTGATAAGTGAAGTAAGCACAGAAAATAGCTTAAGTCAGTAGAACAAATGAGGAAGTTAGGGCAGAATATAGAGAAGAGATGGTAAGAGAATAAACATGAATTATGGATCTCACGAAGCCGATTCTCAAGAAGGCAGAAGCCGCACCACAGTTAATCATACAAGGTTTATACATCAACAGAGGTAGTGTTACACACTCCAAGACGAACATTAACAGCATCACATAGTCTGGCACGGTGGCCATATATGCACACACAAAACAGCTAACAGACGCAACAGCATTATTAATCAAGCATATGGACAGAGGTTGTACTGATAACAGTAACTGTCGTCAAGAAGTTTGTTTGACTGATGGTTGACGGCTGTTGTAAAGTGAGTTGTACCTAGATGAGAGAGTAAAAACTATACAACCAATTGTGAGACTATTATTTACATATTATATACCATTACATGGTACCAGGATTTATAGAACACACAATAAGGACATACTGCTATGATGGAGGGAATAAAACCTCCTGGTAATCTGCATCTAGAAGCAAATGTGGACGAAAACTGGTGTGCATTCAAGCAACGTTTTCTTCTCTACATCACAGTGATTGGCGCCTCGACTAACTCTGGAGCATGTAAAGTAGCTTTATTGCTAACAATGGCTGGCCCAAAGGCTACAGAGGTGTATAATGCATTCACGTTTGAAGCTGATGATGATAAAAAATGATCTGGATAAGGCTCTTGAACTTTTCGATGAATACCACACACCTCAAAAAAAGTAAATCAGAGATTTGTGTTTCGCGCCCGCATGCAAAAACAGGGAGAATCCTTTGGTGCTTTTTTGACTGACTTGAAAATGAAAGCACAAACGTGAAACTTTGTTATGCAAGTGAACTTTCTGCTATGCACGCGAAAACATTCAGAGTTATTAGCACCACAGTAATGAGCGCAAGCATGCTGGGACTGGAAAACATGTTGGTGGACATTGTAAACAAAAAGGACACAAGAAAGCGTTTGGAGCTGAGGAACATGATGCCTTACGACTGCAGACGGTGCAGTGATAGCTCCGCAGTGTCCGGTGTACAGAAAGAACTGTGCAAAATGTAAAGGCAAAAATCACTTTGCTAGGATGTGCTTTTGGGAGGACAAAATCAAAGGTAGGAAGACAGCCCATGCTATTGAGACAGAAGAGGCATTGTTTTTTGGAAGGTGCAAAGTGAGTCAAAACAGGTCAGAGATGAAGCAAATGAAGTGCATACCGTAAGATGACAGTGTGAAGCTTGGATAGCTCCTTTGCTGGTAAATGACACCACAATTCCTTTGAAGCTGGACACGGGGGCTAAGGCAAACCTAATAAGCTGGAGCAGGGATTGGCAACATGATCCAGAAAGGGCCGGTGTGGGTGCAGGTCTTTGCTCCAACCAAGCAGTTACACACCTGAGTCTACAAATCAAGGTCCTTAGCAAAGACTATTGGTTGACTAATAGAATCAGGTGTGTAACTGCTTGGTTGGAACAAAGACCTGGACCCACACGGCTCTTTCTGGATCATGTTGCCCATCCCTGGTCTAGGGACTGCAACTGCAAAGGCACGGTCACCCCTGAGCTTATGTTTAGATCGCGGGACAGCTCAGAGTCCCAAGTCAGCCGACCTGAGGGACTTGGAGGTGAAATAGAGGGTTAAAAGGTCTGCGATATAGGACAGGGGCCAGTGAAGAGAGGCCAGTATAGGGCCAAGGCCCAGGGGACTAAATGGCTACAGATCTGCCGCCCTGACCTTTGTGGTAATTAGGGATGCCCCCCGAAACCCGGTTCTAAACGAGAACCGGTTCTAAATTAGTGAAAACCGGAGCATTTTTAAGATCCGACGTTTTCGGTTCTGCTATCGGTAGTCGGTAGGTACTCGAGAAATCATGGAGTGAGATTTATATTGTGACAATTGTGTTTTTCGAGGAATTTAAACGTCGCGAACATAATCTTGTTCGCCGTTTTCTCCATCTCTCTGTCTCTCTCTCTTACTGCGCGAGGGGCGGGGCTGTGCTGTGCTCCACACACTCGCTCACACACGCACAGACAGCTCTGCTCGAGCGCTCATCATGGCGGAGAGAACTAAACGTTCAAAAGTTTGGGTATATTTTTCAAAAGTCGATGACAACAACGCTCGTTGCCACAAGTGCAACAAATCATTTGCCAGTAAGGGTGGCAATACAAGCAATCTGTCGAAACATCTTTTGTCGAAACATGGTATTAATCTGCAGAAATGCGGCGTTTTCCACTGCTTTGCTCGTAGTGTTCCATCCACGTCCACTGCAGGTAAGCCGTATGAGCCATAGATACGGAGTTAGCTAGGCTAATAACCAATTATTACGAATAGGCCAATAAATAAAATATAATTGCTTAGCTAATTGCTTAGCTACAAATATATAAGCCATAGATACGGAGTTAGCTAGGCTAATAGCCGGGGACACTATAAGTCAGGAGAGATCACAACTCCTGCTGGAGAAGGCAGATATGTTGATTTTTCTGCAGAAGAACTGTTAGGATAATGTTCTAGGTTCTTGTTTGTTTGAACTTCCATTAGCCTTTTGCTGTAAAAATTTATTTTTAATATATAGATTTTTTTTCTTTATCTTTATCTACTTTTATTTTTTATCTTATTTGTTGTTGTTGAATGTTGATTATAAAGTCTATAATTCAGACGCATTTAAAACATTGCTGCTGCTGTTGCTGCTGAATAAATAATATTTGTTTATATTTATATAAAGTTATATAATAGAATAATAAAGCAATGTCAATTCTGTTCTTAATTAAGTGTCTTTTTTTCTTGCATAATAATCAAAAAGAACCGATAAGAGTATCGATAAAGTACCGAACCGATAAGCAGTACCGATAAGAGTAGTAGTATCGATAAAATCCTAACAATACCCATCCCTAGTGGTAATGAAGTCTGTTGGGCGCCTTGTACTGTTCCACCTTAATACCATCACCAAACCACTCCTGGACCCCTTGCAGTTTGCCTACAGAGCCAACAGGTCTGTGGATGAATGCAGTAAACATAGTGCTTCACTTTATCCTCCAGCACCTGGACTCTGCAGGGACCTATGTCAGGACCTAGCCTTTCCTGGGACCTACAATGCTAGACCTTGTTAATTTATCACTTACTGCTGACATTGTTCCCAGTAGTTTGAAGACAGCTGTGGTTTGACCTCTACTAAAAAAAAAAAAAACACACACACCTTGAGCCAGGGTCTCTTAACTATCGACCAGGCTCTAATTTTCAATTCTTTTCTAAATTACTAGAGAAGAAATTAATTGTAAGAATACAATGACGAAAGTTTTTCTAACATCACCAGTACTGCCTTCTTGTGGCTAAAGTCATATCTCACAAACAGACAACAGTTCACCAGTATAAACAACTGCACCTCCTTCACCACTCCCTTACCCCAAGGCATCCCCCAGGGTTCAGTGCTTGGGCCACTCCTGTTCATCCTTTACTAGTATTTGGTAGTATTTGGCAGAATTTGGTAGTATGTAGTAGCATTTGACAGTGTTTGGAAGTATTTGTGGGAGACATATGAGTACATATGAGAAGAAAGCCACTTTATTTTGACATTGTACAGTTGTTTAGTTACCATGAATTTGGTCCCCGCATTTAACCCATCATATTGAAAAGCAGCAGTGGGCAGCTTTGTTGCTGTGAGGCAACAGTGTTAACCACTGGGCCACTGTGCTGCTAAGGTAGTATTTGATAATATTTGGCAGTATTTGGTAGTGTTTCACAGTAGCTGGTAGTATTTGGCAGTGTCTGGTAGTGTTTGGCAATAATTGATACTACTATAATAGTACTGTGCCGATGTGCAGACAGACCTGGCTAGATTGGTTAAAATGTGACTCCACTATCTTAAAGACTGAAGCACACAATCTTTATCTGTAGAGGTTTTCCTTGGCTGGAGAGAAAACACTTCCTTTTAAAAACTAATTATTCTAGTCTGATATGAATAGATGGAAAACTTTGTGTATGGGGGGGGGCATATTTTTACCTTGGGGAACACAGGAGTAATAGGGACTAGAAAAACTCTCCTGAGTCAACCCCATTCCCCACACACACACACACACACACACACACACACACACACACACACACACACACACACACAGCAGTCCCATTTTTCTCCATTTACATGGAAGACTGGTTTTGGTATTGGAGGTAGGGTCACGATAGGGTGGGGTCACGTTTACAACGACTCTTACAGGCCGACCCTATACTGCAGGCGACTACTGAGATGACGCCATTAAACTGATCTATTTTCTATTGTTACCAGAGACACATCTGTCAATGACCAGGACTGTGCTGGGTAGAGTACTGAAAATATATACTCCCATAAAAATGACTGAAGTAAAGTGAAAATTACCATTTCAGAAACCTACTCAAGTAAAATTTAAAAAGTACATGGTTAATAAATTACTCAAAGTACATGTTACTTTCCATTTTAATATTTTTAGGGTGTGCAGGCCAGTGCAAAATAATGACAAAACAGCACTGAAAAAAGGTCTTTTCTCTCTTGGATCATGTTGCAGGTGAGCCGCATGATCTGCTGTGGTGACCCCCAACGGGAGCAGCCGAAAGTAGTAGTAGTAGTAGCTCATGTTGCAGGTGATGCTCATGGTGCAGCTCTTTGGTGCAGGAACGGGCTGCAGTCCTTGTAGGTCTCTGGCACGGAGCACAGACAGCTCCAGCAACTCTCCACTGATAGTGTGCTCCTATCTGAAGCAAACTCAGAGACACCACACATTCCTGCTTCCGATGTGGAAAAATGGCTGTGCCACTACTACTACTACCGCTACTACTACTACCACCACTACTACTACTACCACTACTACAGGGAAGATGGCTGTGCCACCACCACTACTACCACTACCATTACTACTACTACCACTACTACAGGGAGGATGGCTGTGCCACCACTACTACTACCACTACTACAGGGAAGATGGCTGTGCCACAACTACTACTACTACCACTAATACTACTACTACTACAGTGAAGACGGCTGTGCCACTACTACCACTACTACTACTACAACTACTACAGGGAAGATGGCTGTGCCACTACTACTACTACCACTACTAC
The DNA here is from genome assembly GCA_022114975.2 of Lampris megalopsis. Classification (NCBI taxonomy): domain Eukaryota; kingdom Metazoa; phylum Chordata; class Actinopteri; order Lampriformes; family Lampridae; genus Lampris; species Lampris megalopsis. The sequence continues at coordinate 435,349 of JAJHIY020002207.1, read as the reverse complement.
CACAACTACAGGGAAGATGGCTGTGCCACTACTACTACTAACACTACTACTACTACAGGGAAGATGGCTGTGCAATTACTATGACTACCACTACTACTACTACCACTACTACAGGGAAAATGGCTGTGCCACTATTACTACTACTCCTACAGGGAAGATGGCTGTGCCACTACTACTACTACTACAGGGAAGATGGCTGTGCCACTACTACTACTACCACTACTACTACTACCACTACTACAGGGAAGATGGCGGAGTGAATTCACATTTGCGGCGGGCTGTCCCAGTAGCGTCCATGCAGTGTCTTTGTCCATGTCTAAGTTTTGTCTTTGTTTGATGGCTGGGAGAGCTGGCGCTGGATCGGCTGGGAGAGCAGGGCATGCTAAGCTAACTGCTAGCCCATGCAGACCAGCAGTTCCAATAACACCGAGGGCGGTCTGGCAGCGGCCTCACCTGGTGTTGACTGTGGTGTCTTTGATGTTGTCGTGAGGAGTGCAGGGAGGTGTGTCGAAGGTGTCTGGCTGGGAGAGCTGGTGCTGGATCGGCTGGGAGAGCGGGGCAGGCTAAGCTAACTGCTAGCCCATGCAGACCGGCGGTTCCGACAGTCATCCTGGCTGGTGTTCATTCTCCTGGACAGTGACTTTTTTATTTTATTTTGTTTAGTTTGGATATGTGTGTTAGTGTGGATAGGTGTGTTAGTGTGGATATGTGTGTTAGTTTGGGTATGTGTGTTAATGTAGATATGTGTGTTAGTTTGGGTATGTGTGTTAGTGTGGATATGTGTGTTAGTTTGGGTATGTGTGTTAATGTAGATATGTGTGTTAGTTTGGGTATGTGTGTTAGTGTGGATATGTGTGTTAGTTTGGGTATGTGTGTTAGTGTGGATATGTGTGTTAGTTTGGGTATGTGTGTTAGTGTGGATATGTGTGTTAGTTTGGGTATGTGTGTGTGTTAGTGTGGATATGTGTGTTAGTTGTGTGGATATGTGTGTTAGTTTGGGTATGTGTGTTAGTGTGGATATGTGTGTTAGTTGTGTGGATACGTCTGTTAGTGTGGATATGTGTGTTAGTTTTGGTATGTGTGTTAGTGTGGGTATGTGTGTTAGTGTGGATGTGTGTGTTAGTTTGGGTATGTGTGTTAGTGTGGATATGTGTGTTAGTTTGGGTATGTGTGTTAGTGTGGATATGTGTGTTAGTTTGAATATGTGTGTTAGTGTGGATATGTGTGTTAGTTGTGTGGATATGTGTGTTAGGTTGGGTATGTGTGTTAGTGTGGATATGTGTGTTAGTTGTGTGGATATGTGTGTTAGTGTGGATATGTGTGTTAGTTTGGGTATGTGTGTTAGTGTGGATATGTGTGTTAGTGTGGGTATGTGTGTTAGTGTGGATGTGTGTGTTAGTTTTGTGGATATGTGTGTTAGTGTAGATATGTGTGTTAGTGTGGGTATGTGTGCTAGTTTGGGTATGTGTGTTAGTGTAGATATGTGTGTTAGTGTGGGTATGTGTGCTAGTTTGGGTATGTGTGTTAGTGTAGATATGTGTTTTACTGTGGATATGTGTGTTAGTTTGGGTATATGTGTTAGTGTGGATATGTGTGTTAGTTTGGGTATGTGTGTTAGTGTGGATATGTGTGTTAGTGTAGATATGTGTGTTAGTGTGGATATGTGTGTTAGTTGTGTGGATATGTGTGTTAGTTTGGGTATGTGTGTTAGTGTGGATATGTGTGTTAGTTGTGTGGATATGTGTGTTAGTGGGGATATGTGCTTTAGTTTGGGTATGTGTGTTAGTGTGGATATGTGTGTTAGTGTGGGTATGTGTGTTAGTGTGGATATGTGTGTTAGTTTGGATATGTGTGATAGTGTGGATATGTGTGTTAGTGTGGATATGTGTGTTAGTGTAGATATGTGTGTTAGTGTGGATATGTGTGTTAGTTTGGGTATGTGTGTTACTGTGGATATGTGTGTTAGTTTGGGTATGTGTGTTAGTGTAGATATGTGTGTTAGTGTGGATATGTGTGTTAGTTGTGTGGATATGTGTGTTAGTGTGGATATGTGTGTTAGTTTGGGTATGTGTGTTAGTGTGGATATGTGTGTTAGTTTGAATATGTGTGTTAATGTGGATATGTGTGTTAGTTTGGGTATGTGTGTTAGTGTGGATATGTGTGTTAGTTGTGTGGATATGTGTGTTAGTATGGGTATGTGTGTTAGTGTGGATATGTGTGTTAGTGTGGATACATGTGTTAGTGTGGATATGTGTGTTAGTGTGGATACGTGTGTTAGTTTGGGTATGTGTGTTAGTGTGGATATGTGTGTTAGTTTGGGTATGTGTGTTAGTGTAGATATGTGTGTTAGTGTGGATATGTATGTTAGTGTGGATATGTGTGTTAGTTTGGGTATGTGTGTTAGTGTTGATATGTGTGTTAGTTTGGGTATGTGTGTTAGTGTAGATATGTGTGTTAGTGTGGATATGTGTGTTAGTTGTGTGGATATGTGTGTTAGTTGTGTGGATGTGTGTGTTAGTGTGGATATGTGTGCTAGTTTGGGTATGTGTGTTAGTGTGGATATGTGTGTTAGTTTGGGTATGTGTGTTAGTGTGGATATGTGTGTTAGTTGTGTGGATATGTGTGTTAGTTTGGGTATGTGTGTTAGTTTGGATATGTGTGATAGTGTAGATATGTGTGTTAGTTTGGGTATGTGTGTTAGTGTAGATATGTGTGTTAGTGTGGATATGTATGTTAGTGTGGATATGTGTGTTAGTGTGGATATGTATGTTAGTGTGGATATGTGTGTTAGTTTGGGTATGTGTGTTAGTGTGGATATGTGTGTTAGTTGTGTGGATATGTGTGTTAGTTTGGGTATATGTGTTAGTGTGGCTATGTGTGTTAGTTGTGTGGATATGTGTGTTAGTGTGGATATGTGTGTTAGTTGTGTGGATATGTGTGTTAGTGTGGATATGTGTGCTAGTTTGGGTATGTATGTTAGTGTGGATATGTGTGTTAGTTGTGTGGATATGTGTGTTAGTGTGGCTGTGTGTGTTAGTGTGGCTATGTGTGTTAGTTGTGTGGATATGTGTGTTAGTGTGGATATGTGTGTTAGTTGTGTGGATATGTGTGTTAGTGTGGATATGTGTGCTAGTTTGGGTATGTGTGTTAGTGTGGATATGTGTGTTAGTTGTGTGGATATGTGTGTTAGTTTGGGTATGTGCGTTAGTGTGTGGATATGTGTGTTAGTGTGGATATGTGTGTTAGTTTGGGTATGTGTGTTAGTGTGGGTATGTGTGTTAGTGTGGATATGTGTGATAGTGTGGATATGTGTGATAGTGTGGGTATGTGTGTTAGTGTAGATATGTGTGTTAGTGTGGATATGTGTGTTAGTTTGGGTATGTGTGTTAGTGTAGATATGTGTGTTAGTGTGGATATGTATGTTAGTGTGGATATGTGTGTTAGTTTGGGTATGTGTGTTAGTGTGGATATGTGTGTTAGTTTGGGTATGTGTGTTAGTGTGGATATGTGTGTCAGTTTGGGTATGTGTGTTAGTTTGGGGTATGTGTGTTAGTGTGGATATGTGTGTTAGTGTGGATACGTGTGTTAGTTTGGGTATGTGTGTTAGTGTGGGTATGTGTGTTAGTTTGGGTATGTGTGTTAGTGTGGGTATGTGTGTTAGTTTGGGTATGTGTGTTAGTGTGGATATGTGTGTTAGTTTGGGTATGTGTGTGTGTTAGTGTGGATATGTGTGTTAGTTGTGTGGATATGTGTGTTAGTTTGGGTATGTGTGTTAGTGTGGATATGTGCGTTAGTTGTGTGGATACGTCTGTTAGTGTGGATATGTGTGTTAGTTTTGGTATGTGTGTTAGTGTGGGTATGTGTGTTAGTTTGGGTATGTGTGTTAGTGTGGATATGTGTGTTAGTTTGAATATGTGTGTTAGTGTGGATATGTGTGTTAGTTGTGTGGATATGTGTGTTAGGTTGGGTATGTGTGTTAGTGTGGATATGTGTGTTAGTTGTGTGGATATGTGTGTTAGTGTGGATATGTGTGTTAGTTTGGGTATGTGTGTTAGTGTGGATATGTGTGTTAGTGTGGGTATGTGTGTTAGTGTGGATGTGTGTGTTAGTTTTGTGGATATGTGTGTTAGTGTAGATATGTGTGTTAGTGTGGGTATGTGTGCTAGTTTGGGTATGTGTGTTAGTGTAGATATGTGTGTTAGTGTGGGTATGTGTGCTAGTTTGGGTATGTGTGTTAGTGTAGATATGTGTTTTACTGTGGATATGTGTGTTAGTTTGGGTATATGTGTTAGTGTGGATATGTGTGTTAGTTTGGGTATGTGTGTTAGTGTGGATATGTGTGTTAGTGTAGATATGTGTGTTAGTGTGGATATGTGTGTTAGTTGTGTGGATATGTGTGTTAGTTTGGGTATGTGTGTTAGTGTGGATATGTGTGTTAGTTGTGTGGATATGTGTGTTAGTGTGGATATGTGCTTTAGTTTGGGTATGTGTGTTAGTGTGGATATGTGTGTTAGTGTGGGTATGTGTGTTAGTGTGGATATGTGTGTTAGTTTGGATATGTGTGATAGTGTGGATATGTGTGTTAGTGTGGATATGTGTGTTAGTGTAGATATGTGTGTTAGTGTGGATATGTGTGTTAATTTGGGTATGTGTGTTAGTGTGGATATGTGTGTTAGTTTGGGTATGTGTGTTAGTCGTGTGGATATGTGCTTTCGTTTGGGTATGTGTGTTAGTGTGGATATGTGTGTTAGTGTGGATATGTATGTTAGTGTGGATATGTGTGTTAGTTTGGGTATGTGTGTTAGTGTGGCTATGTGTGTTAGTTGTGTGGATATGTGTGTTAGTGTGGATATGTGTGTTAGTTGTGTGGATATGTGTGTTAGTGTGGATATGTGTGCTAGTTTGGGTATGTATGTTACTGTGGATATGTGTGTTAGTTGTGTGGATATGTGTGTTAGTGTGGCTGTGTGTGTTAGAGTGGCTATGTGTGTTAGTTGTGTGGATATGTGTGTTAGTGTGGATATGTGTGTTAGTTGTGTGGATATGTGTGTTAGTGTGGATATGTGTGCTAGTTTGGGTATGTGTGTTAGTGTGGATATGTGTGTTAGTTATGTGGATATGTGTGTTAGTTTGGGTATGTGTGTTAGTGTGGATATGTGTGTTAGTTGTGTGGATATGTGTGTTAGTTTGGGTATGTGTGTTAGTGTGGATATGTGTGTTAGTGTGGATACGTTTGTTAGTGTGGGTATGTGTGTTAGTGTGGATGTGTGTGTTAGTTTGGGTATGTGTGTTAGTTTGGATATGTGTGATAGTGTAGATATGTGTGTTAGTTTGGGTATGTGTGTTAGTGTAGATATGTGTGTTAGTGTGGATATGTGTGTTAGTTTGGGTATGTGTGTTAGTGTAGATATGTGTGTTAGTGTGGATATGTATGTTAGTGTGGATATGTGTGTTAATTTGGGTATGTGTGTTAGTGTGGATATGTGTGTTAGTTGTGTGGATATGTGTGTTAGTGTGGATATTTGTGTTAGTTGTGTGGATATGTGTGTTAGTGTGGATATGTGTGCTAGTTTGGGTATGTATGTTAGTGTGGATATGTGTGTTAGTTGTGTGGATATGTGTGTTAGTGTGGATGTGTGTGTTAGTGTGGCTATGTGTGTTAGTTGTGTGGATATGTGTGTTAGTGTGGATATGTGTGTTAGTTGTGTGGATATGTGTGTTAGTGTGGATATGTGTGCTAGTTTGGGTATGTGTGTTAGTGTGGATATGTGTGTTAGTTGTGTGGATATGTGTGTTAGTTTGGGTATGTGTGTTAGTGTGGATATGTGTGTTAGTTGTGTGGATATGTGTGTTAGTGTGGATATGTGTGTTAGTTTGGGTATGTGTGTTAGTGTGGGTATGTGTGTTAGTGTGGATATGTGTGTTAGTTTGGGTATGTGTGTTAGTTTGGATATGTGTGATAGTGTGGATATGTGTGATAGTGTGGGTATGTGTGTTAGTGTAGATATGTGTGTTAGTGTGGATATGTGTGTTAGTTTGGGTATGTGTGTTAGTGTAGATATGTGTGTTAGTGTGGATATGTATGTTAGTGCGGATATGTGTGTTAGTTTGGGTATGTGTGTTAGTGTGGATATGTGTGTTAGTTTGGGTATGTGTGTTAGTGTGGGTATGTGTGTTAGTTTGGGTATGTGTGTTAGTGTAGATATGTGTGTTAGTGTGGATATGTGTGTTTGTTGTGTGGATATGTGTGTTAGTGTGGATATGTGTGTTAGTTTGGGTATGTGTGTTAGTGTGGATATGTGTGTTTGTGTGGATACGTGTGTTAGTTTGGGTATGTGTGTCAGTGTGGATACGTGTGTTAGTTTGGCTATGTGTGTTAGTTTGGGGTATGTGTGTTAGTGTGGCTATGTGTGTTAGTGTGGATATGTGTGTTAGTGTGGCTATGTGTGTTAGTGTGGATATGTGCGTTAGTGTGGATATGTGTGTTAGTGTGGGTATGTGTGTTAGTGTGGATATGTGTGTTAGTTTGGGTATGTGTGTTAGTGTGGATATGTGTTTTAGTGTGGATATGTGTGTTAGTGTGGCTATGTGTGTTAGTGTGGATATGTGTGTTAGTTTGGGTATGTGTGTTAGTGTGGCTGTGTGTGTTACTGTGGATATGTGTGTTAGTGTGGCTGTGTGTGTTAGTGTGGGTATGTGTGTTAGTGTGGCTGTGTGTGGATATGTGTGTTAGTGTGGATAAGTGTGTTAGTGTAGCTATGTGTGTTAGTGTGGGTAAGTGTGTTAGTGTGGATATGTGTGTTAGTGTGGGTATGTGTGTTAGTGTGGATATGTGTGTTAGTTTGGGTATGTTTGTTAGTGTGGATATGTGTTTTAGTGTGGATATGTGTGTTAGTGTGGGTATGTGTGTTAGTGTAGATATGTGTGTTAGTGTGGATATGTGTGTTAGTTTGGGTATGTGTGTTAGTGTGGATATGTGTGTTAGTTTGGGTATGTGTGTTAGTGTGGATATGTGTGTTAGTTTGGGTATGTGTGTTAGTGTACATATGTGTGTTAGTGTGGATATGTGTGTTAGTTGTGTGGATATGTGTGTTAGTGTGGATGTGTGTGTTAGTTTGGGTATGTGTGTTAGTGTGGATATGTGTGTTTGTGTGGATACGTGTGTTAGTTTGGGTATGTGTGTCAGTGTGGATACGTGTGTTAGTTTGGCTATGTGTGTTAGTGTGGCTATGTGTGTTAGTTTGGGGTATGTGTGTTAGTGTGGCTATATGTGTTAGTGTGGATATTTGTGTTAGTGTGGCTATGTGTGTTAGTGTGGATATGTGTGTTAGTGTGGATATGTGTGTTAGTGTGGGTATGTGTGTTAGTGTGGATATGTGTGTTAGTTTGGGTATGTGTGTTAGTGTGGATATGTGTGTTAGTGTGGATATGTGTGTTAGTTGTGTGGATATGTGTGTTAGTGTGGATATGTGTGCTAGTTTGGGTATGTGTGTTAGTGTGGATATGTGTGTTAGTTATGTGGATATGTGTGTTAGTTTGTGTATGTGTGTTAGTGTGGATATGTGTGTTAGTTGTGTGGATATGTGTGTTAGTTTGGGTATGTGTGTTAGTGTGGATATGTGTGTTAGTGTGGATACGTTTGTTAGTGTGGGTATGTGTGTTAGTGTGGATGTGTGTGTTAGTTTGGGTATGTGTGTTAGTTTGGATATGTGTGATAGTGTAGATATGTGTGTTAGTTTGGGTATGTGTGTTAGTGTAGATATGTGTGTTAGTGTGGATATGTGTGTTAGTTTGGGTATGTGTGTTAGTGTAGATATGTGTGTTAGTGTGGATATGTATGTTAGTGTGGATATGTGTGTTAATTTGGGTATGTGTGTTAGTGTGGATATGTGTGTTAGTTGTGTGGATATGTGTGTTAGTGTGGATATTTGTGTTAGTTGTGTGGATATGTGTGTTAGTGTGGATATGTGTGCTAGTTTGGGTATGTATGTTAGTGTGGATATGTGTGTTAGTTGTGTGGATATGTGTGTTAGTGTGGATGTGTGTGTTAGTGTGGCTATGTGTGTTAGTTGTGTGGATATGTGTGTTAGTGTGGATATGTGTGTTAGTTGTGTGGATATGTGTGTTAGTGTGGATATGTGTGCTAGTTTGGGTATGTGTGTTAGTGTGGATATGTGTGTTAGTTGTGTGGATATGTGTGTTAGTTTGGGTATGTGTGTTAGTGTGGATATGTGTGTTAGTTGTGTGGATATGTGTGTTAGTGTGGATATGTGTGTTAGTTTGGGTATGTGTGTTAGTGTGGGTATGTGTGTTAGTGTGGATATGTGTGTTAGTTTGGGTATGTGTGTTAGTTTGGATATGTGTGATAGTGTGGATATGTGTGATAGTGTGGGTATGTGTGTTAGTGTAGATATGTGTGTTAGTGTGGATATGTGTGTTAGTTTGGGTATGTGTGTTAGTGTAGATATGTGTGTTAGTGTGGATATGTATGTTAGTGCGGATATGTGTGTTAGTTTGGGTATGTGTGTTAGTGTGGATATGTGTGTTAGTTTGGGTATGTGTGTTAGTGTGGGTATGTGTGTTAGTTTGGGTATGTGTGTTAGTGTAGATATGTGTGTTAGTGTGGATTTGTGTGTTTGTTGTGTGGATATGTGTGTTAGTGTGGATATGTGTGTTAGTTTGGGTATGTGTGTTAGTGTGGATATGTGTGTTTGTGTGGATACGTGTATTAGTTTGGGTATGTGTGTCAGTGTGGATACGTGTGTTAGTTTGGCTATGTGTGTTAGTGTGGCTATGTGTGTTAGTTTGGGGTATGTGTGTTAGTGTGGCTATGTGTGTTAGTGTGGATATGTGTGTTAGTGTGGCTATGTGTGTTAGTGTGGATATGTGCGTTAGTGTGGATATGTGTGTTAGTGTGGGTATGTGTGTTAGTGTGGATATGTGTGTTAGTTTGGGTATGTGTGTTAGTGTGGATATGTGTTTTAGTGTGGATATGTGTGTTAGTGTGGCTATGTGTGTTAGTGTGGATATGTGTGTTAGTTTGGGTATGTGTGTTAGTGTGGCTGTGTGTGTTACTGTGGATATGTGTGTTAGTGTGGCTGTGTGTGTTAGTGTGGGTATGTGTGTTAGTGTGGCTGTGTGTGGATATGTGTGTTAGTGTGGATAAGTGTGTTAGTGTAGCTATGTGTGTTAGTGTGGGTAAGTGTGTTAGTGTGGATATGTGTGTTAGTGTGGGTATGTGTGTTAGTGTGGATATGTGTGTTAGTTTGGGTATGTTTGTTAGTGTGGATATGTGTTTTAGTGTGGATATGTGTGTTAGTGTGGGTATGTGTGTTAGTGTAGATATGTGTGTTAGTGTGGATATGTGTGTTAGTTTGGGTATGTGTGTTAGTGTGGATATGTGTGTTAGTTTGGGTATGTGTGTTAGTGTGGATATGTGTGTTAGTTTGGGTATGTGTGTTAGTGTACATATGTGTGTTAGTGTGGATATGTGTGTTAGTTGTGTGGATATGTGTGTTAGTGTGGATATGTGTGTTAGTTTGGGTATGTGTGTTAGTGTGGATATGTGTGTTTGTGTGGATACGTGTGTTAGTTTGGGTATGTGTGTCAGTGTGGATACGTGTGTTAGTTTGGCTATGTGTGTTAGTGTGGCTATGTGTGTTAGTTTGGGGTATGTGTGTTAGTGTGGCTATATGTGTTAGTGTGGATATGTGTGTTAGTGTGGCTATGTGTGTTAGTGTGGATATGTGTGTTAGTGTGGATATGTGTGTTAGTGTGGGTATGTGTGTTAGTGTGGATATGTGTTAGTTTGGGTATGTGTGTTAGTGTGGATATGTGTTTTAGTGTGGATATGTGTGTTAGTGTGGCTATGTGTGTTAGTGTGGATATGTGTGTTAGTTTGGGTATGTGTGTTAGTGTGGCTGTGTGTGTTACTGTGGATATGTGTGTTAGTGTGGCTGTGTGTGTTAGTGTGGGTATGTGTGTTAGTGTGGCTGTGTGTGTTAGTGTGGATATGTGTGTTAGTGTGGATATGTGTGTTAGTGTGGCTATGTGTGTTAGTGTGGGTAAGTGTGTTAGTGTTGATATGTGTGTTAGTGTGGATATGTGTGTTAGTTTGGTTATGTGTGTTAGTTTGGGTATGTGTGTTAGTGTGGCTATGTGTGTTAGTGTGGCTATATGTGTGTTAGTGTGGATATGTGTGTTAGTTGTGTGGATATGTGTGTTAGTTGTGTGGATGTGTGTGTTAGTGTGGATATGTGTGCTAGTTTGGGTATGTGTGTTAGTGTGGATATGTGTGTTAGTTTGGGTATGTGTGTTAGTGTGGATATGTGTGTTAGTTGTGTGGATATGTGTGTTAGTTAAGGTATGTGTGTTAGTTTGGATATGTGTGATAGTGTAGATATGTGTGTTAGTTTGGGTATGTGTGTTAGTGTAGATATGTGTGTTAGTGTGGATATGTATGTTAGTGTGGATATGTGTGTTAGTGTGGATATGTATGTTAGTGTGGATATGTGTGTTAGTTTGGGTATGTGTGTTAGTGTGGATATGTGTGTTAGTTGTGTGGATATGTGTGTTAGTTTGGGTATATGTGTTAGTGTGGCTATGTGTGTTAGTTGTGTGGATATGTGTGTTAGTGTGGATATGTGTGTTAGTTGTGTGGATATGTGTGTTAGTGTGGATATGTGTGCTAGTTTGGGTATGTATGTTAGTGTGGATATGTGTGTTAGTTGTGTGGATATGTGTGTTAGTGTGGCTGTGTGTGTTAGTGTGGCTATGTGTGTTAGTTGTGTGGATATGTGTGTTAGTGTGGATATGTGTGTTAGTTGTGTGGATATGTGTGTTAGTGTGGATATGTGTGCTAGTTTGGGTATGTGTGTTAGTGTGGATATGTGTGTTAGTTGTGTGGATATGTGTGTTAGTTTGGGTATGTCCGTTAGTGTGTGGATATGTGTGTTAGTGTGGATATGTGTGTTAGTTTGGGTATGTGTGTTAGTGTGGGTATGTGTGTTAGTGTGGATATGTGTGATAGTGTGGATATGTGTGATAGTGTGGGTATGTGTGTTAGTGTAGATATGTGTGTTAGTGTGGATATGTGTGTTAGTTTGGGTATGTGTGTTAGTGTAGATATGTGTGTTAGTGTGGATATGTATGTTAGTGTGGATATGTGTGTTAGTTTGGGTATGTGTGTTAGTGTGGATATGTGTGTTAGTTTGGGTATGTGTGTTAGTGTGGATATGTGTGTCAGTTTGGGTATGTGTGTTAGTTTGGGGTATGTGTGTTAGTGTGGATATGTGTGTTAGTGTGGATACGTGTGTTAGTTTGGGTATGTGTGTTAGTGTGGGTATGTGTGTTAGTTTGGGTATGTGTGTTAGTGTGGGTATGTGTCTTAGTGTGGATATGTGTGTTAGTTTGGGTATGTGTGTTAGTTTGGGTATGTGTGTTAATTGGGTATGTGTGTTAGTGTGGGTATGTGTGTTAGTGTGGGTATGTGTGTTAGTGTGGGTATGTGTGTTAATGTGGATATATGTGTTAGTGTGGATATGTGTGTTAGTGTGGGTATGTGTGTTAGTGTGGATATGTGTGTTAGTGTGGATGTGTGTGTTAGTTTGGGTATGTGTGTTAGTTTGGATATGTGTGATAGTGTGGATATGTGTGTTAGTTTGGGTATGTGTGTTAGTGTAGATATGTGTGTTAGTTGTGTGGATATGTGTGTTAGTTTGGGTATGTGTGTTAGTTGTGTGGATATGTGTGTTAGTGTGGATATGTGTGCTAGTTTGGGTATGTGTGTTAGTGTGGATATGTGTGTTAGTTTGGGTATGTGTGTTAGTGTGGATATGTGTGTTAGTGTAGATATGTGTGTTAGTGTAGATATGTGTGTTAGTTGTGTGGATATGTGTGTTAGTTTGGGTATGTGTGTTAGTGTGGATACGTGTGTTAGTTTGGGTATGTGTGTTAGTGTAGATATGTGTGTTAGTGTGGATATGTATGTTAGTGTGGATATGTGTGTTAGTTTGGGTATGTGTGTTAGTGTGGATATGTGTGTTAGTTTGGGTATGTGTGTTAGTGTGGATATGTGTGTCAGTTTGGGTATGTGTGTTAGTTTGGGGTATGTGTGTTAGTGTGGATATCTGTGTTAGTGTGGATACGTGTGTTAGTTTGGGTATGTGTGTTAGTGTGGGTATGTGTGTTAGTTTGGGTATGTGTGTTAGTGTGGGTATGTGTCTTAGTGTGGATATGTGTGTTAGTTTGGGTATGTGTGTTAGTTTGGGTATGTGTGTTAATTGGGTATGTGTGTTAGTGTGGGTATGTGTGTTAGTGTGGGTATGTGTGTTAGTGTGGGTATGTGTGTTAATGTGGATATATGTGTTAGTGTGGATATGTGTGTTAGTGTGGGTATGTGTGTTAGTGTGGATGTGTGTGTTAGTTTGGGTATGTGTGTTAGTTTGGATATGTGTGATAGTGTGGATATGTGTGTTAGTTTGGGTATGTGTGTTAGTGTAGATATGTGTGTTAGTTGTGTGGATATGTGTGTTAGTTTGGGTATGTGTGTTAGTTGTGTGGATATGTGTGTTAGTGTGGATATGTGTGCTAGTTTGGGTATGTGTGTTAGTGTGGATATGTGTGTTAGTTTGGGTATGTGTGTTAGTGTGGATATGTGTGTTAGTGTAGATATGTGTGTTAGTGTAGATATGTGTGTTAGTTGTGTGGATATGTGTGTTAGTTTGGGTATGTGTGTTAGTGTGGATACGTGTGTTAGTTGTGTGGATATGTGTGTTAGTGTGGATATGTGTGTTAGTGTGGATATGTGTGTTAGTTTGGGTATGTGTGTTAGTGTGGATATGTGTGTTAGTTTGGGTATGTGTGTTAGTGTAGATATGTGTGTCAATGTGGATATGTGTGTTAGTTGTGTGGTTATGTGTGTTAGTTTGGGTATGTGTGTTAGTGTGGATATGTGTGTTAGTTTGGGTATGTGTGTTAGTGTGGATATGTATGTTAGTTTGAATATGTGTGTTAGTGTGGATATGTGTGTTAGTTGTGTGGATATGTGTGTTAGTTTGGGTATGTGTGTTAGTGTGGATATGTGTGTTAGTTGTGTGGATATGTGTGTTAGTGTGGATATGTGTGTTAGTTTGGGTATGTGTGTTAGTGTGGGTATGTGTGTTAGTGTGGATATGTGTGTTAGTTTGGGTATGTGTGTTAGTGTGGATATGTGTGTTAGTTTGGGTATGTGTGTTAGTGTGGATATGTGTGTTAGTTTGGGTATGTGTGTTAGTGTGGATATGTGTGTTAGTGTGGATATGTATGTTAGTGTGGATATGTGTGTTAGTTTGGGTATGTGTGTTAGTGTGGGTAAGTGTGTTAGTTTGGGTATGTGTGTTAGTGTAGATATGTGTGTTAGTGTGGATATGTGTGTTAGTTGTGTGGATATGTGTGTTAGTGTGGATATTTATGTTAGTGTGGATATGTGTGTTAGTTTGGGTATGTGTGTTAGTGTGGATATGTGTGTTAGTTTGAATATGTGTGTTAATGTGGATATGTGTGTTAGTTTGGGTATGTGTGTTAGTGTGGATATATGTGTTAGTTGTGTGGATATGTGTGTTAGTTTGGGTATTTGTGTTAGTGTGGATATGTGTGTTAGTGTGGATATGTGTGTTAGTCAGGATACGTGTGTTAGTGTGGATATGTGTGTTAGTAGGGATACGTGTGTTAGTGTGGGTATGTGTGTTAGTTTGGGTATGTGTGTTAATGTAGATATGTGTGTTAGTTTGGGTATGTGTCTTAGTGTGGATATGTGTGTTAGTTTGGGTATGTGTGTTAGTGTGGATATGTGTGTTAGTTGTGTGGATGTGTGTGTTAGTGTGGATATGTGTGCTAGTTTGGGTATGTGTGTTAGTGTGGATATGTGTGTTAGTTTGGGTATGTGTGTTAGTGTGGATATGTGTGTTAGTTGTGTGGATATGTGTGTTAGTTTGGGTATGTGTCTTAGTGTGGATATGTGTGTTAGTGTGGATACGTGTGTTAGTGTGGGTATGTGTGTTAGTGTGGATGTGTGTGTTAGTTTGGGTAAGTGTGTTAGTTTGGATATGTGTGATAGTGTAGATATGTGTGTTAGTTTGGGTATGTGTGTTAGTGTAGATATGTGTGTTAGTGTGGATATGTGTGTTAGTTTGGGTATGTGTGTTAGTGTAGATATGTGTGTTAGTGTGGATATGTATGATGGTGTGGATATGTGTGTTAGTTTGGGTATGTGTGTTAGTGTGGATATGTGTGTTAGTTGTGTGGATATGTGTGTTAGTTTGGGTATATGTGTTAGTGTGGCTATGTGTGTTAGTTGTGTGGATATGTGTGTTAGTGTGGATGTGTGTTAGTTGTGTGGATATGTGTGTTAGTGTGGATATGTGTGCTAGTTTGGGTATGTATGTTAGTGTGGATATGTGTGTTAGTTGTGTGGATATGTGTGTTAGTGTGGCTGTGTGTGTTAGAGTGGCTATGTGTGTTAGTTGTGTGGATATGTGTGTTAGTGTGGATATGTGTGTTAGTTGTGTGGATATGTGTGTTAGTGTGAATATGTGTGCTAGTTTGGGTATGTGTGTCAGTGTGGATATGTGTGTTAGTTGTGTGGATATGTGTGTTAGTTTGGGTATGTGTGTTAGTGTGGATATGTGTGTTAGTTGTGTGGATATGTGTGTTAGTGTGGATATGTGTGTTAGTTTGGGTATGTGTGTTAGTGTGGGTATGTGTGTTAGTGTGGATATGTGTGTTAGTTTGGGTATGTGTGTTAGTGTGGATATGTGTGTTAGTTTGGGTATGTGTGTTAGTGTGGATATGTGTGTTAGTTTGGGTATGTGTGTTAGTGTGGATATGTGTGTTAGTGTGGATATGTATGTTAGTGTGGATATGTGTGTTAGTTTGGGTATGTGTGTTAGTGTGGGTAAGTGTGTTAGTTTGGGTATGTGTGTTAGTGTAGATATGTGTGTTAGTGTGGATATGTGTGTTAGTTGTGTGGATATGTGTGTTAGTGTGGATATTTATGTTAGTGTGGATATGTGTGTTAGTTTGGGTATGTGTGTTAGTGTGGATATGTGTGTTAGTTTGAATATGTGTGTTAATGTGGATATGTGTGTTAGTTTGGGTATGTGTGTTAGTGTGGATATATGTGTTAGTTGTGTGGATATGTGTGTTAGTTTGGGTATGTGTGTTAGTGTGGATATGTGTGTTAGTGTGGACATGTGTGTTAGTCAGTATAAGTGTGTTAGTGTGGATATGTGTGTTAGTGTGGATACGTGTGTTAGTGTGGGTATGTGTGTTAGTTTGGGTATGGGTGTTAATGTAGATATGTGTGTTAGTTTGGGTATGTGTCTTAGTGTGGATATGTGTGTTAGTTTGGGTATGTGTGTTAGTGTGGATATGTGTGTTAGTTGTGTGGATATGTGTGTTAGTGTGGATACGTGTGTTAGTGTGGGTATGTGTGTTAGTGTGGATGTGTGTGTTAGTTTGGGTATGTGTGTTAGTTTGGATATGTGTGATAGTGTAGATATGTGTGTTAGTTTGGGTATGTGTGTTAGTGTAGATATGTGTGTTAGTGTGGATATGTGTGTTAGTTTGGGTATGTGTGTTAGTGTAGATATGTGTGTTAGTGTGGATATGTATGTTAGTGTGGATATGTGTGTTAGTTTGGGTATGTGTGTTAGTGTGGATATGTGTGTTAGTTGTGTGGATATGTGTGTTAGTTTGGGTATATGTGTTAGTGTGGCTATGTGTGTTAGTTGTGTGGATATGTGTGTTAGTGTGGATATGTGTGTTAGTTGTGTGGATATGTGTGTTAGTGTGGATATGTGTGCTAGTTTGGGTATGTATGTTAGTGTGGATATGTGTGTTAGTTGTGTGGATATGTGTGTTAGTGTGGCTGTGTGTGTTAGAGTGGCTATGTGTGTTAGTTGTGTGGATATGTGTGTTAGTGTGGATATGTGTGTTAGTTGTGTGGATATGTGTGTTAGTGTGGATATGTGTGCTAGTTCGGGTATGTGTGTTAGTGTGGATATGTGTGTTAGTTGTGTGGATATGTGTGTTAGTTTGGGTATGTGTGTTAGTGTGGATATGTGTGTTAGTTGTGTGGATATGTGTGTTAGTGTGGATATGTGTGTTAGTGTGGATATGTGTGTTAGTTTGGGTATGTGTGTTAGTGTGGATATGTGTGTTAGTTGTGTGGATATGTGTGTTAGTTTGGGTATGTGTGTTAGTGTGGATATGTATGTTAGTGTGGATATGTGTGTTAGTTTGGGTATGTGTGTTAGTGTGGATATGTGTGTTAGTTGTGTGGATATGTGTGTTGGTTTGGGTATATGTGTTAGTGTGGCTATGTGTGTTAGTTGTGTGGATATGTGTGTTAGTGTGGATATGTGTGTTAGTTGTGTGGATATGTGTGTTAGTGTGGATATGTGTGCTAGTTTGGGTATGTATGTTAGTGTGGATATGTGTGTTAGTTGTGTGGATATGTGTGTTAGTGTGGCTGTGTGTGTTAGTGTGGCTATATGTGTTAGTTGTGTGGATATGTGTGTTAGTGTGGATATGTATGTTAGTGTGGATATGTGTGTTAGTTTGGGTATGTGTGTTAGTGTGGATATGTGTGTTAGTTTGGGTATGTGTGTTAGTGTGGATATGTGTGTTAGTTTGGGTATGTGTGTTAGTGTAGATATGTGTGTTAGTGTGGATATGTGTGTTAGTTGTGTGGATATGTGTGTTAGTGTGGATATGTGTGTTAGTTTGGGTATGTGTGTTAGTGTGGATATGTGTGTTTGTGTGGATACGTGTGTTAGTTTGGGTATGTGTGTTAGTGTGGATACGTGTGTTAGTTTGGCTATGTGTGTTAGTGTGGCTATGTGTGTTAGTTTGGGGTATGTGTGTTAGTGTGGATATGTGTGTTAGTGTGGATACGTGTGTTAGTTTGGGTATGTGTGTTAGTGTGGGTATGTGTGTTAGTTTGGGTATGTGTGTTAGTGTGGGTATGTGTGTTAGTGTGGATATGTGTGTTAGTTTGGGTATGTGTGTTAGTTTGGGTATGTGTGTTAATTGGGTATGTGTGTTAGTGTGGGTATGTGTGTTAGTGTGGGTATGTGTTAGTGTGGATATGTGTGTTAGTTTGGGTATGTGTGTTAGTGTGGATATATGTGTTAGTGTGGATATGTGTGTTAGTGTGGATATGTGTGTTAGTTTGGGTATGTGTGTTAATGTGGATATATGTGTTAGTGTGGATATGTGTGTTAGTGTGGGTATGTGTGTTAGTGTGGATATGTGTGTTAGTTTGGGTATGTGTGTTAGTGTGGATATGTGTGTTAGTTTGGGTATGTGTGTTAGTGTGGATATGTGTGTTAGTGTGGATATGTGTGTTAGTGTGGATATGTGTGTTAGTGTGGCTATGTGTGTTAGTGTGGGTATGTGTGTTAGTGTGGATATGTGTGTTAGTGTGGATATGTATGTTAGTGTGGATATGTGTGTTAGTTTGGGTATGTGTGTTAGTGTGGATATGTGTGTTAGTTTGGGTATGTGTGTTAGTGTAGATATGTGTGTTAGTGTGGATATGTGTGTTAGTTGTGTGGATATGTGTGTTAGTGTGGATATGTATGTTAGTGTGTATATGTGTGTTAGTTTGGGTATGTGTGTTAGTGTGGATATGTGTGTTAGTTTGAATATGTGTGTTAATGTGGATATGTGTGTTAGTTTGGGTATGTGTGTTAGTGTGGATATATGTGTTAGTTGTGTGGATATGTGTGTTAGTTTGGGTATGTGTGTTAGTGTGGATATGTGTGTTAGTTTGGCTATGTGTGTTAGTGTGGATATGTGTGTTAGTTTGGATATGTGTGATAGTGTAGATATGTGTCCTAGTTTGGGTATGTGTGTTAGTGTAGATATGTGTGTTAGTGTGGATATGTGTGTTAGTTTGGGTATGTGTGTTAGTGTAGATATGTGTGTTAGTGTGGATATGTATGTTAGTGTGGATATGTGTGTTAGTTTGGGTATGTGTGTTAGTGTGGATATGTGTGTTAGTTGTGTGGATATGTGTGTTAGTTTGGGTATACGTGTTAGTGTGGCTATGTGTGTTAGTTGTGTGGATATGTGTGTTAGTGTGGATATGTGTGTTAGTTGTGTGGATATGTGTGTTAGTGTGGATATGTGTGCTAGTTTGGGTATGTATGTTACTGTGGATATGTGTGTTAGTTGTGTGGATATGTGTGTTAGTGTGGCTGTGTGTGTTAGAGTGGCTATGTGTGTTAGTTGTGTGGATATGTGTGTTAGTGTGGATATGTGTGTTAGTTGTGTGGATATGTGTGTTAGTGTGGATATGTGTGCTAGTTTGGGTATGTGTGTTAGTGTGGATATGTGTGTTAGTTATGTGGATATGTGTGTTAGTGTGGATATGTGTGTTAGTTGTGTGGATATGTGTGTTAGTGTGGATATGTGTGTTAGTTTGGGTATGTGTGTTAGTGTGGATATGTGTGTTAGTGTGGATACGTTTGTTAGTGTGGGTATGTGTGTTAGTGTGGATGTGTGTGTTAGTTTGGGTATGTGTGTTAGTTTGGATATGTGTGATAGTGTAGATATGTGTGTTAGTTTGGGTATGTGTGTTAGTGTAGATATGTGTGTTAGTGTGGATATGTGTGTTAGTTTGGGTATGTGTGTTAGTGTAGATATGTGTGTTAGTGTGGATATGTATGTTACTGTGGATATGTGTGTTAATTTGGGTATGTGTGTTAGTGTGGATATGTGTGTTAGTTGTGTGGATATGTGTGTTAGTGTGGATATGTGTGTTAGTTGTGTGGATATGTGTGTTAGTGTGGATATGTGTGCTAGTTTGGGTATGTATGTTAGTGTGGATATGTGTGTTAGTTGTGTGGATATGTGTGTTAGTGTGGATGTGTGTGTTAGTGTGGCTATGTGTGTTAGTTGTGTGGATATGTGTGTTAGTGTGGATATGTGTGTTAGTTGTGTGGATATGTGTGTTAGTGTGGATATGTGTGCTAGTTTGGGTATGTGTGTTAGTGTGGATATGTGTGTTAGTTGTGTGGATATGTGTGTTAGTTTGGGTATGTGTGTTAGTGTGGATATGTGTGTTAGTTGTGTGGATATGTGTGTTAGTGTGGATATGTGTGTTAGTTTGGGTATGTGTGTTAGTGTGGGTATGTGTGTTAGTGTGGATATGTGTGTTAGTTTGGGTATGTGTGTTAGTTTGGATATGTGTGATAGTGTGGATATGTGTGATAGTGTGGGTATGTGTGTTAGTGTAGATATGTGTGTTAGTGTGGATATGTGTGTTAGTTTGGGTATGTGTGTTAGTGTAGATATGTGTGTTAGTGTGGATATGTATGTTAGTGTGGATATGTGTGTTAGTTTGGGTATGTGTGTTAGTGTGGATATGTGTGTTAGTTTGGGTATGTGTGTTAGTGTGGGTATGTGTGTTAGTTTGGGTATGTGTGTTAGTGTAGATATGTGTGTTAGTGTGGATATGTGTGTTTGTTGTGTGGATATGTGTGTTAGTGTGGATATGTGTGTTAGTTTGGGTATGTGTGTTAGTGTGGATATGTGTGTTTGTGTGGATACGTGTATTAGTTTGGGTATGTGTGTCAGTGTGGATACGTGTGTTAGTTTGGCTATGTGTGTTAGTGTGGCTATGTGTGTTAGTTTGGGGTATGTGTGTTAGTGTGGCTATGTGTGTTAGTGTGGATATGTGTGTTAGTGTGGCTATGTGTGTTAGTGTGGATATGTGTGTTAGTGTGGATATGTGTGTTAGTGTGGGTATGTGTGTTAGTGTGGATATGTGTGTTAGTTTGGGTATGTGTGTTAGTGTGGATATGTGTTTTAGTGTGGATATGTGTGTTAGTGTGGCTATGTGTGTTAGTGTGGATATGTGTGTTAGTTTGGGTATGTGTGTTAGTGTGGCTGTGTGTGTTACTGTGGATATGTGTGTTAGTGTGGCTGTGTGTGTTAGTGTGGGTATGTGTGTTAGTGTGGCTGTGTGTGTTAGTGTGGATATGTGTGTTAGTGTGGATATGTGTGTTAGTGTGGCTATGTGTGTTAGTGTGGGTAAGTGTGTTAGTGTGGATATGTGTGTTAGTGTGGGTATGTGTGTTAGTGTGGATATGTGTGTTAGTTTGGGTATGTTTGTTAGTGTGGATATGTGTTTTAGTGTGGATATGTGTGTTAGTGTGGGTATGTGTGTTAGTGTAGATATGTGTGTTAGTGTGGATATGTGTGTTAGTTTGGGTATGTGTGTTTGTGTGGATATGTGTGTTAGTTTGGGTATGTGTGTTAGTGTGGATATGTGTGTTAGTTTGGGTATGTGTGTTAGTGTACATATGTGTGTTAGTGTGGATATGTGTGTTAGTGTAGATATGTGTGTTAGTGTGGATATGTGTGTTAGTTTGGGTATGTGTGTTTGTGTGGATATGTGTGTTTGTGTGGATACGTGTGTTAGTTTGGGTATGTGTGTCAGTGTGGATATGTGTGTTAGTTTGGCTATGTGTGTTAGTGTGGCTATGTGTGTTAGTTTGGGGTATGTGTGTTAGTGTGGCTATATGTGTTAGTGTGGATATGTGTGTTAGTGTGGCTATGTGTGTTAGTGTGGATATGTGTGTTAGTGTGGATATGTGTGTTAGTGTGGGTATGTGTGTTAGTGTGGATATGTGTGTTAGTTTGGGTATGTGTGTTAGTGTGGATATGTGTTTTAGTGTGGATATGTGTGTTACTGTGGCTATGTGTGTTAGTGTGGATATGTGTGTTAGTTTGGGTATGTGTGTTAGTGTGGCTGTGTGTGTTACTGTGGATATGTGTGTTAGTGTGGCTGTGTGTGTTAGTGTGGGTATGTGTGTTAGTGTGGCTGTGTGTGTTAGTGTGGATATGTGTGTTAGTGTGGATATGTGTGTTAGTGTGGCTATGTGTGTTAGTGTGGGTAAGTGTGATAGTGTTGATATGTGTGTTAGTGTGGATATGTGTGTTAGTTTGGTTATGTGTGTTAGTGTGGCTATGTGTGTTAGTGTGGCTATATGTGTGTTAGTGTGGATATGTGTGTTAGTGTGGCTATGTGTGTTAGTGTGGGTATGTGTGCTAGTGTGGATATGTGTGTTAGTGTGGATATGTGTGTTAGTTTGGGTATGTGTGTTAGTGTGGATATGTGTGTTAGTTTGGGTATGTGTGTTAGTGTAGATATGTGTGTTAGTGTGGATATGTATGTTAGTGTGGGTATGTGTGTTAGTTTGGGTATGTGTGTTAGTGTGGATATGTGTGTTAGTTTGGGTATGTGTGTTAGTGTGGATATGTGTGTTAGTTTGGGTATGTGTGTTAGTGTAGATATGTGTGTTAGTGTGGATATGTGTGTTAGTTGTGTGGATATGTGTGTTAGTGTGGATATGTGTGTTAGTGTGGGTATGTGTGTTAGTGTGGATATGTGTGTTAGTTTGGGTATGTGTGTTAGTGTGGGTATGTGTTTTAGTGTGGATATGTGTGTTAGTGTGGCTATGTGTGTTAGTGTGGATATGTGTGTTAGTTTGGGTATGTGTGTTAGTGTGGCTGTGTGTGTTACTGTGGATATGTGTGTTAGTGTGGCTGTGTGTGTTAGTGTGGGTATGTGTGTTAGTGTGGCTGTGTGTGTTAGTGTGGATATGTGTGTTAGTGTGGATATGTGTGTTAGTGTGGCTATGTGTGTTAGTGTGGGTAAGTGTGTTAGTGTGGATATGTGTGTTAGTGTGGCTATGTGTGTTAGTGTGGATATGTGTGTTAGTGTGGCTATGTGTGTTAGTGTGGGTATGTGTGTTAGTGTGGATATGTGTGTTAGTGTGGATATGTGTGTTAGTTTGGGTATGTGTGTTAGTGTGGATATGTGTGTTAGTTTGGGTATGTGTGTTAGTGTGGATATGTGTGTTAGTTTGGGTATGTGTGTTAGTTTAGATATGTGTGTTAGTTTGGGTATGTGTGTTAGTGTGGATATGTGTGTTAGTTTGGGTATGTGTGTTAGTGTGGATATGTGTGTTAGTTTGGGTATGTGTGTTAGTGTAGATATGTGTGTTAGTGTGGATATGTGTGTTAGTTGTGTGGATATGTGTGTTAGTGTGGATATGTATGTTAGTGTGGATATGTGTGTTAGTTTGGGTATGTGTGTTAGTGTGGATATGTGTGTTAGTTTGAATATGTGTGTTAATGTGGATATGTGTGTTAGTTTGGGTATGTGTGTTATTGTGGATATGTGTGTTAGTTGTGTGGATATGTGTGTTAGTTTGGGTATGTGTGTTAGTTGTGTGGCTATGTGTGTTAGTGTGGATATGTGTGTTAGTGTGGATATGTGTGTTAGTGTGGATACGTGTGTTAGTGTGGATACGTGTGTTAGTTTGGGTATGTGTGTTAGTGTGGGTATGTGTGTTAGTTTGGGTATGTGTGTTAGTGTGGATATGTGTGTTAATGTGGCTATGTGTGTTAGTGTGGATATGTGTGTTAGTTTGGGTATGTGTGTTAGTGTGGCTGTGTGTGTTAGTGTGGATATGTGTGTTAGTGTGGCTGTGTGTGTTAGGTTGGGTATGTGTGTTAGTGTGGCTGTGTGTGTTAGTGTGGATATGTTTGTTAGTGTGGATATGTGTGTTAGTGTGGCTATGTGTGTTAGTGTGGATATGTGTGTTAGTTTGGGTATGTGTGTTAGTGTGGGTATGTGTGTTAGTGTGGCTATGTGTGTTAGTGTGGATATGTGTGTTAGTGTGGATATGTGTGTTAGTGTGGCTATGTGTGTTAGTGTGGCTATGTGTGTTAGTGTGGGTATGTGTGTTAGTGTGGATATGTGTGTTAGTGTGGGTATGTGTGTTAGTGTGGATATGTGTGTTAGTTTGGGTATGTGTGTTAGTGTGGATATGTGTTTTAGTGTGGATATGTGTGTTAGTGTGGCTGTGTGTTAGTGTGGATATGTGTGTTAGTTTGGGTATGTGTGTTAGTGTGGGTATGTGTGTTAGTGTGGCTGTGTGTGTTAGTGTGGATATGTGTGTTAGTGTGGCTGTGTGTGTTAGTGTGGGTATGTGTGTTAGTGTGGATATGTTTGTTAGTGTGGGTATGTGTGTTAGTGTGGGTATGTGTGTTAGTGTGGATATGTTTGTTAGTGTTGGTATGTGTGTTAGTGTGGATATGTCTGTTAGTGTGGATATGTGTGTTAGTGTGGACATGTGTGTTAGTGTGGATATGTGTGTTAGTGTGGCTATGTGTGTTAGTGTGGATATGTGTGTTAGTGTGGATATGTGTGTTAGTGTGGCTATGTGTGTTAGTGTGGATATGTGTGTTAGTGTGGCTATGTGTGTTAGTGTGGATATGTGTGTTAGTGTGGATATGTGTGTTAGTGTGGCTATGTGTGTTAGTGTGGATATGTGTGTTAGTGTGGCTATGTGTGTTAGTGTGGATATGTGTGTTAGTGTGGCTATGTGTGTTAGTGTGGGTATGTGTGTTAGTGTGGCTATGTGTGTTAGTGTGGGTATGTGTGTTAGTGTGGCTATGTGTGTTAGTGTGGGTATGTGTGTTAGTGTGGCTATGTGTGTTAGTGTGGCTATGTGTGTTAGTGTGGCTATGTGTGTTAGTGTGGACATTAGGGTTGGGTATCGTTTGAAATTCTCGATAGCAGAACCAATAACTTTAGTTTGATATGATATCTAAACAGTATTTCGATACTCTATATTATGAAAACCTTATAGGATTATCAGCAAACTACTTCCTACACAGCGAGCACCATAATTCATCGACACATTGTGTTATTTTTGGTTCTGTACTCTCGCACTTTGAGATTGAAAGTGAGGTCAACAATGACAATGAGGTCAGCGTGCAGACTGACATCTTTAATGTATGTGAGCCTGTTTATATACATCATCATAACCGTCCTTACCTGTTTCATCATTGCTAGCAGTGGCGCCAGAAGAAGACCCAGCAGCAGACGTCCCAGAGCTAATGTTAACGTTGGCAGCAGCACGGACATCAACGTTATCAAACACAGAGCAGTTGTCCACTTGTACATTTATCCCATGCGTGATCAGATGTTTCATCATATTCCACGTGTTCCCAGACTTGCATTTGATGATCGCTTTGCAGCGGTTGCATGTTACTGTGCCAGGTTTGCTGTCTATTTTTACAAAGTGTAGTGTCGCTCTGGGACGCGTAGTAGCTCACTGAATCTTGCCCGCCAGTTTTCAACTCCCAACGCAGTCACGAGACACACGCGCATACCAAATAGCTTCATGCTGATTTGTCAGTCAGTCGCCTGTGTACAACAATGCTGGTAGTGATTGGCTGTCTGTGATAGCGTTCATGTCGTCTACCGTAAAGTATCGAAATTTGGCACCGTTTTTCTTCCAAGTTGAGCTGGGATGGGCAATCTTCTTTTTGCGTATGGAGGATAAGCAAAGCTTGACTCGGTTTTCTCTTTAGCCTTAGGCATATCTAATTAGGCAATTACAGCAGGTCTCTTGACTCTCCACTACCGAGTACCGACTCTTACAACAAGCTTACAACACACTGTCGCACACAGAGAACGTAGCGACGTCACTTCTGAATTTACCGTAAAGACTCATGCCGTGCTCACACCGAAAGACACAAATAATTCGCGTCACTCTACTCGCGCGATTCGCGCGAGACGTCGCACAGACTTATTTTGTCGCGCCACAAAAATACTCGCGCTACAGAACGGGAAAAGGAGGAGGGGCTAATGTTATACATACCCACAACGTCCTTCCGCCATTTGTGTCCGTCATGAACCATGGCCGGTATACTGCCACGCTGCTCTGTCTGTTGTTGACAAGG
The DNA here is from genome assembly GCA_022114975.2 of Lampris megalopsis. Taxonomy (NCBI): domain Eukaryota; kingdom Metazoa; phylum Chordata; class Actinopteri; order Lampriformes; family Lampridae; genus Lampris; species Lampris megalopsis. Next base: position 410,539 of record JAJHIY020002207.1, on the reverse strand, counting down.
TCCCTCAGGAGAACCAAACGCGTCGTGTGCGGGCTCATGAGACGACCAGGAGACGCCGAGACTCGGGGAATTTCACCACCTCCTTGCGCTCAACTTCTTTCGAATGAACAAGCGGGAATCGTGACGTCCTTCCACTCTCGACACTGATTGGCTTTCGCGCACAGCGTCAGCGCGAAAATGTCGCTGGAGTTGAAAATCGCCTCGAGCGACGGAGAACGTCAAGATGGCTGCCGAGTAAGTCGTGGTTGCTGAGCTCCTGCACAATAAACGATTTATCTGGTGAAAAACGAAGAAGTCGTCGTTTAAATAACTTTAACAACAACCGGAAGAACTTCTTCAACTACTGAAAGCAGCTTAATGTCGAGTCGAGACAGGAAAAGATCGCAAAAGAGCAAAGTGCCCTCGCCTGCGGTCCACTCGGGTAACATGCTGATATCCTCGTGCCATGATTACGCCCGCTCCGTAGAAGCAGTGACGGTCACTATGGCAGAAGAATCTCCTCCGCTCACTATGGCAGAAGAAGAACCTCCTCCGCTCACTATGGCAGAAGAAGAATCTCCTCCGCTACCTGTGATTCCATGCAAGTCCCCTACTGCAAAAAAAGCTCTTCATGAGACTAAAGAGTCCACATCCCAAGATAACGCCGTCATCTCCATACTCTCCAAACTCATAAATGAGCGAGCCGACTCTATTGAAAGGCTGGTGAGTGAAAACACTAAGAAAATCGACGGAAATACACTGAAGATAGAAGGGATAAAAAAAACAATAGACTTTGCATGCAGTGAAGTAAAAGACACACAGAAGAAAGTGTCAAATGTTGAAGCTCGTCTTAAAGAGGAAGAGCGCAAAGCTGCCAGTCTTCCAACACGTGTGTTCGAGCCGGAGTCCTACTCAAGACGGTGGAACCTGAAGCTTTATGGCAGGGGTCCCCAATTACTTTTCATAGCGGGCCACTTTTAGGGCCACTTTTAAAACCACGGGCCACTCAACCTCCAGCAGCATGTTGTCCGTTAGTTTGTTTTGGTGTCGATACGTTGCAGGTATTATAATTTAAACAGAGATTTTTCATCTATTTTTCGATATATTACTAGTCTTACTTTTACTAAGAATTATTTTATTTTTTTTGGTAGGGAAATTAAAAAAAATTTTCCTTCTGGCATTTCTCCAAAAATTATCGCGGACCATAAATCAACCCGTCACGGGCCGGACGTGGCCCGCGGGCCGCCTATTGGGGACCCCTGCTTTATGGCGTTGCTGAAAATTCAACCGAAAATGTGAAAGAAAAAGCTTTAGAGGTTTGCCGCCAGAATATCCTTCCAGAGGAAAAGAACAAGCTCTCAGATGTTATCGATGTTGCCCATCGTCTTGGAAAACCATCACAAAGCCGCTCCACTCCAAGAGCCATCATCATCATCCGATTCTCCCTGAGGTCCTACAGAGATGCTGTGTGGAAGTCAGCAAAACATCCTTCCTTCCTGCGTGACAACAGGCTTCGTTTTGCTGGAGATCTCTCTCAACTCGTCAGGGAGGCCAGGCTGAAGATGTGGCCCATGGTGCAGAAGGCACGAAGTGAGGGGAAACCTGCATATTATGTAGGTGCACGAGCCTTCATCAATGGACAGGAAATGACCTGAGGTAAACATGACTGATTTCAACTGAGTCTTTTTCATGGCTTGCAGGACCAACAAAGCTCAGTCTCCTGACTCTCTAAACTGGTGTGCTGTTAGACTTTTCATCACAGGGAGAACTGAGCCTACTTGAACTCTCATTTAGTTTGCATTCTTTTCTTACAATATTTCTTACAATGTTTTATCCTACTGATTTTTTTATAGACAACAGCTTGAAAAACTAAGTGGTTTAAAACATGTAGGACACCCTTATTTTGCTCAATTTATATTATATTGTCACCTACTATGTTGACTGTTCCAAGTGTAACTAATGCTCAGCGTACCAGGTCATAACTACTTGTTCAGTACTATTTCATAAGTTTTCTTATCTTAAGAATTTCTTTGTCTATAGTTTCCCTAAACGCCAGGGGGTTAAGGAATGTTACAAAACGTAAAGCATTATTTTTATTTTCGAAACAGTTTGATACAGATTTTTGTTTCTGTCAAGTACTCAATTGCAAGTGATGTGAATTTTTGGAGAGCCCAATGGGGTAACGATTTATGGTTTTCTCACAGCTCAGAAAGATCAGCGGGTGTCTTAACCATGAAAAATAGATATAACGGTGACATCCTACACACAGACACAGATCCTAAAGGACATTTTATCTGTCAAATTATCAGTTATGATAAAATTATTTTGATTATTGTTAATGTGTATGGATACAACTCTAATTTAGAAAATTCTCAATTATTTACTGTCATAGAGAATAGACTTAAACATTGGCTCACTAAATTTCCAAATTCCCAAATAATAATTGGAGGAGACTTTAATGTAACTTTGAATCCACTTATAGATAGATGGCCACCTACACAAGATAATAACAGAAACTATTTTATTAAATCTTTTATAGAAAGATATGATTTAGTAGACATATGGAGAGTCAAATCCCCAGATACGGTAACGTTCACTTGGAAGAACAAAGGAAACACAAGGCTTTCTCATTTAGATTTTTGGTTAGTTTCCAAACATTTTAACGAACAAGATATCACAGTAAATGTTATCCCTTGTCCCTTAAGTGATCATAAGGCTATCTACATATCAATTAATCTGTTTCCCTCTGATAAAAGCTGCAAAGCCAAATATTGGAAATTGAACAACTCTCTTCTTAAATATGAGGACGTTAAAATGAAAATTTCATAATTGATAACGCTTTACTTTGATAAGGCAAAAATAAATAATTCATTCAGATTAAACTGGGAGCTATTTAAGTATGAATCAGCGAAATATTTTAGGGCTTATGGAAGTAATCTTGCCAAAATTAGGAAATTAGAAGAACAGAACATTATCACTGATATTTCTTTACTCTCTCAAATTTCACCAGACGCCTTAACAAAAGAAGACAAAATGAAATTGTATGAGTCACAAGAGAAACTTGATGTGATCTATAAAAGAAGGGCAGAAGGAGCGTTTATTGGATCGCGGACACAATGGCTAGAAAAGGGTGAACAGAACTCTGCATATTTTTTCAAACTAGAAAAATATCGTGCAAAAATTAATACTATTAATGAACTAAAAATTAATGATAATATAACAGATGACCCAAAACTAATATCTGATTTTTGTTCTACTTTTTATAAAAAACTACACATCTGAATACTCTTGAAGATAATACTCAAACGTTCCTGAATTCACTACGGCATACCTCTCGACTTAAAGACTCTGAAAGAGATCTTTGTGATCTACCCTTATCATTAACAGAGGTTAGCAACTGTATTAATTATTCAAAGGAGAACAAATCTCCGGGAACAGATGGCTTATCTTCTGAATTCTATAAATTGTTTTCACAGCAGATGGCACCATTTCTTCTACAAGTGTTTAATGAAAGCCTATCATCCAGTTGTTTACCTGCAAGTATGACTCAAGGTTTAATTACGTTAATTCCTAAACCACGCAAAGATCCGCTTTATATTGACAACTGGCGCCCAATCTCTCTTCTAAATAATGACTATAAAATATTGGCCATGATTCTTGCTAGAAGAATCAAGAAAGTTCTAGATTCCATAATTGATGAAGCACAATCAGGATTCATGCCTAATAGACACATCACCAACAATATTAGACTAGTTTTAGATGTACTTGATTACTCACACCTCATTTCTGATAACAGCGTTTTGCTCTTCTTAGACTTCTTTAAAGCCTTTGACACGGTGGAACATACTTTTCTCTTTCATTCGTTAAAGAAATTTGGTTTTGGAGACTTTTTTTGCAATACAATTAAAACCCTTTACAATAATGCCAACTGTTCAATCAAGCTTAAATATGGGTCATCTTCCAGGTTTGAGGTCAACGTGGCGTTCGCCAAGGTTGCCCGATATCGCCATATTTATTTCTACTCGCTGCCCAACTTTTATGTGACCATATTAAGTGTAGTAATCTGAAAGGTGTTTCTATTGCTGATAGAACTATTGTAATTAGTCAACTAGCGGATGACACCACTTTATTTCTAAAAGACAGCTTCCAAGTACCTTTAGCTATTATTATTATAGAACAATTTACTAAAGCTTCGGGCCTTCATTTAAATCTTAAAAAATGTGAATTATTAGCTATCAGAGATTGTTGTGTTGATTCAATTTCCAATATTCAAGTAAAAAATTCGGTTACTTATTTAGGTATCATTATAGATAAAAATGAATCCCAAAGATGTAACACTAACTTCAATCCAATAATTAACAAAACTAAACAAAAATTCAATCTGTGGCTCTTACGTGACTTATCTTTAAGGGGCCGAATTCTCCTCTCAAAGGCTGAAGGAATATCAAGATTAACATATGCTGCACTGTCATTAGGTATAGATAGTCATATATGCAAAACAATCGATAAAATATTATTTGATTTTGTATGGAAAAACCGCACCCATTATCTTTGGAAATCTGTTCTGATGAGCGAATACAATAATGGTGGCCTTAATTTTTTAGACTTTTCCACACTAAATTACACCTTTAAAATAAATTGGATCAGACGTTACCTTATATGTCCATCTTCTCTTTGGAATTTCATTCCCCATTTTGTCTTTTCTTCAATTGGTGGTCTTAAATTTTTGCTTCTATGTAACTATAACATTGACAAAATCCCCCTCAAACTTACTTCGTTCCACAAACAAATGTTACTGGCATGGTGTCTAATTTACAAACACAACTTTTCTCCTCACGGGTTTTTCATTTGGAATAATAGATATTTGCTGTATAAAAACAAATCTATCTTTTTCAAACAGTGGTTTGACAACAATATTCTTTTGATTAGTCAGTTGTTTAACCAACATGGGCAACTTTACAATTATGTTGAATTCATTCAACATTATAGATTCCCTGTTACACCTAAAGAATTTTCTATTGTTTTTGATGCTGTTCCCTCTGGTATTGTTTCAATTTTCAAAAGTGTTAATGTGAATGTTAATCTCCCTATATCCGTAGATGTAACTGAAACAACTGTTGGGAAAGCACGCTTTTCATGGAACACCAAGAACAAAAACAAGATTATTCGTCAACTGTTTCAACAAGATATTATTAGCTCACCCTCTGCCTTATCTTATTGGTCTGCCTTTGTTGGTGAAAAAATTATTTGGGAAAAAATTTGGCTTTTACCTCATAAGTTCCTCTTGACTAATAAAGTAAAAGAAATATCTTTCAAAATTATTCATAGATTCTATCCAACTAATCATTATTTGCAGAGACTTAAGAAGGATATTGATGTGAGTTGTTCTCTCTGTGGTTTGTTTAATGAAACATTGGTTCATTTATTTTGGTCTTGCCCACACACTAAACAACTGTGGAGTAGGTTGTCTCGTTTGATTATTGATCATATTTACCCTCATTTCACCCTGAGTTGGAAAAATGTATTGTTTGGATATACTGAATTTGATAGGAACCTCGATTCTCAGTATTTTTTTATCAATTTGCTAATTATCTTAACAAAATTTTATATTCACAGATCTAAATTCTCTAGCAAGAAACCTAATTTTCCTGAGCTGTCTGCGTATATCAAACAATATATTTCATCAATATCTGATAGTGAAAATAAAAAAGCTGTAAAAACTTATAAGCACTTTATGATTTACAAAATATTTAGTTAAGTATGTAATTTATTTGTTTTACTTTATACAATCCCCCTGGCGTATTTATGTTAATGTGTATGATAATATATGTGTTAATGTTGTATACATTTTATAATGTGACTATTGTTGATTGACATTGTTGTATACTATTTTTGTTCACTTTTGTTCATAAAGTTCTTTAAAAAAAAATTGCCTCGAGCGATTGTCGCTCCGCGTCATCGCGTCGCTGCTACAGCGCGTCGCCCGGAGCGACAGAGCGACTTGTCGCCCCTCGTCGCGCGTCTGCATTGACTTTGTATGTAATCTCGTCGCGCGAAACTATTTTGTGTCTTTCGGTGTGACACGTCATGAGACAGAACAATAATACGGTTGGTACCGTAATACTATGAGTAAGGGCGCCATCAAATAACAACACTTAACACCCAGACTTGCATTTGATGATCGCTTTGCAGCGGTTGCATGTTACTGTGCCAGGTTTGCTGTCTATTTTTACAAAGTGTAGCCTCGCTCTGGGACGCGTAGTAGCTCACTGAATCTTGCCCGCCAGTTTTCAACTCCAACGCAGTCACGAGACGCACACGCTCATACCAAATAGCTTCATGCTGATTTGTCAGTCAGTCGCCTGTGTACAACAATGCTGGTAGTGATTGGCTGTCTGTGATAGCGTTCATGTCGTCTACCGTAAAGTATCGAAATTTGGCACCGTTTTTTCCAAAGAGTTTGATACTCGGTAGGACCGAGATATTTCGGTCGGTGTCATATGGGCACCGTTTTCCATACCCAACCCTAGTGGACATGTGTGTTAGTTGTGTGGATATGTGTGTTAGTTTGGGTATGTGTGTTAGTGTGGATATGTGTGTTAGTTGTGTGGATATGTGTGTTAGTTTGGGTATGTGTGTTAGTGTGGATATGTGTGTTAGTTGTGTGGATATGTGTGTTAGTTTCGGTATGTGTGTTAGTGTGGATATGTGTGTTAGTGTAGATATGTGTGTAAGTTTGGATATGTGTGTTAGTGTAGATATGTATGTTAGTTGTGTGGAGGGGGTCAACCCTATGTTCCCACAGCCCAATGGTCCCACAGCCCTTTGTTCCCACATTTCTAAGATTTTTCTCAAAATTAAACCCTATGTTCCCACATTTCTAAGATTTTTCTTATTTCTCAGATTTTTCTCAAAATGAAACCCTATGTTCCCACATTTCTAGGACATTTTCAAAATTAGGTCTTGTGTTCCTATATTTCCCTTCAATTTAAGCCTAATTTTGAAAAAAATCTTAGAAATGTGGGAACATAGGGCTGTGGGAATATAGGCACGCTCCCATGTGGACATGTGTGTTAGTGTGGGTATGTGTGTTATTGTGGCTATGTGTGTTAGTGTGGGTATGTGTGCTAGTGTGGATGTGTGTTAGTTGGGTATGTGTGTTCTTGTAGTTTTTGTGTGTGTTCTTGTCTTTGTGTTGTGCTGTTGTGGGTTGGGAGAAACGGCATTTTGTTTCATTTCATGTACACACGTGCATGAAGTGAAATGACAAAGTGTTCCTGATTGCTGACAAGCTATTGTGTGTACATAGCTTATTTCACACAAGTACTCATCCCTCACCTTCCTCGCCTTCCTCACCTTCCTCACCTTCCTCCTGCTGCCACTGTTCTCTACTTTGGTTTTACAGACATCACGGCCACTTCCTGTACCAGGCCTGGTGTTACACCCTGTGGACTTCAGCAAGACAGAAACGATGAGATGACCAGTGTGTGTAACATGATGTGTGTGCAGTTGTAGTGTCTGATGTGTGCGTAGTTGTAGTATCTGATGTGTGCGTAGTTGTAGTATCTGATGTGTGTGTAGTTGTAGTATCTGATGTGTGTGTCGTTGTGGCATCTGAATTACAAGTTCATTATTCTCAGACTTGCCATCGTTCTGGTTTGTGCCGCGGCTGCTCACCCACCCTCTGTCAGCTGAGTACCGGGGAAGCTCTGGACTCTGAGCAGGCAGTAACGTGCTGACTTGAACAGGATGCCACTCGGTGGTCACCTAACGCTGACCCACCCACACGTCAGTTATGATGCAACAGCTCAACAGCAGGCGAGTCCTTCAGCGCCACCTGCAAGAGAAGAAAGTCACACAAAACTCTTGTTCTGTTCAGTTCACGTTGCTGTGTGTGAACTCTATCAGGGGGCACTTTGGTTTGATAACACTGTGTCACTTTAGGAGTAAATAATAATAATCATAATAATCATAATTCTAAGGTCTGTAGAAGTTCAACCCCTCCTCCACGTGGCACGGACCGGGCAACACAAGTATGGCAAGCCAACAATACAAGCGGCCAAAGGGGCTCTGACAATTAAACACAATGATGCAATTATGACTAACTAAATCACCATACTGCATCGGTCGTCGCGCGGGTCAACAAGGACCGCGATCCCCAGCGAGGAACCAGGCTGGGATTGAAAAGTCTGCTACTGGAACAAACTTTACCCGCCAAATACTAGAGGAACACCACACCAAGGACACTCTTCACAGTGGCCTTCTATGTACAACAACTAAAAACCCAACAAAAAGAACAAGACAAATGGTTTAGAGAAGAGTATAAAGATGTCATGGAAGCCTTCTACACTGCTTCACTAAAACCAACAGTAACGTCACCGTCCAAAGCTGCCTACAACATCTGGTGAGAAAAACACCCCACGGAGAGATTGAATCTGGATGCCAACAAACTCGCCAAGGTCAGGTGTGACATCATTAAAAACCGAAGACTAGGTCCGCAGCGGTGTAGCGGTCTAAGCATCGGCTTTGAGTCGATGCAGTTGCCCACTGGGGACCGGGGTTCGCGCCCCGGTCTCGTCAGATCCGACTATGGCCGGACTCGATGAAGCAGCAATAATTGGCAACACTGTCTTCAGGAGGGGGGCGGAGTCGACTAGTGTTCGTCACAGGAATGCGTCTCTGTGTGTGTCGGAAAAAGCAGTGGTTCGGCCTGGATTCGCCTTGTCACGAAAGTGGGGAGGCATCTCCTTCGAGACTGCTGGCCGGAGAGATGCAGTTGGCGAATGCCTGCAGTACGAGGGTGGGTGTTTGAATTAAAATAGGGATCGATTGGCCACTAAATTGGGAGAAAAAGGGAAAAATCAGAAATAAATTTAAAGAAAAAACCAAAGACTAACAGACTGGAACTTGAAAACATACGAGAAAAGATCAGAGAGAGCATGCCCAACATGAGCATTGAGGAGCTAAATATCAACAAATCAGACGAGACAGCAGCAACTGGTGAAGAGGAAGAAGAACAAGCAGAAACCACCATCACGGACCCCCCAGAAGTACAACACCAAGTAGAGGCAGACCAGGAAAAACACAACGAGAAAGAAGCAGAGATGACAGTAAGTATCCGGCAGAGATGGGAAACCCTGAAAGAAATTCCTATTGAAGAACGACTAATAAGCCCAACGATCAAGGAAGACCACCACTCCAAAGAAGCCATCAGACTCTCCAATGAAGCCATCCAAAACATCAAGGGCGAGATGACAAGACCTTTGAACCCAACAGAAATCAACCAGCTCATATATGCAACCGCTTCTTCACGGATATATACCAAGTCCAGTTGCACTTGATTCAACTCCTTTGGATATCCACCAAATAGACTTCTACCTCATTCTAACCCTGGGCCCAAGGAATGGACCCGCCCACTTATTATGTTGTATTATGGCATGAAGTTAAAGGACATTTGTATAATAATAATAATTGATTACATTATATTCATATAGAGCTTTATCTAGACACCCACAGTGCTTCAAAGTGAAGGGGGTGACTCACCTCAACCACCACCAATGTGTGGCACCACCTGGGTGATGCACAGCAGCCATGTTGCACCAGAGTGCTCCGCACACATCAGCTTGAGGTGGAGAGGGAGGAACCATTGAGCCAGTTACATGGGGGTGATAAGGTGACCAGATGGAGAGAGCCAGGTGGGGAATGTTGCCAGGACCCCAGGGAACCTCTAGTCTTTGTGATAAGTACCATGGGGTCTTTAGTGACCACAGTGAGTCAGGACCTTGGTTTAACGTCTCATGCAAAGGACGACATCTCCTACAGCACAGTGTCCCCGTCACTGCACTGGGCTTTTTGTTGTTTATTAGGAAAGACTGCCCCCACTGGCCTACAACACCACTTCCAGCAGCAACTCATTTTCCCAGGAGGTCTCCCATCCAAGTACTAGCCAAGCCCACACCTGCTTAGCTTCTGTCATTAAGCAGAGCCAGGGTACATGTTGGCATAAACAAACAAACAAATAAAAGGCATATCTTCATCTTCATTACAACTTCATATCTTCTGTAAGACTTCTTATACAGACTGATATGAGTTCATTTATTTTCATACTATATGAATGAAGAATGGGCGGTACGGTAGCACAGTGGTTAGCGCGGTCGCCTCACAGCAAGAAGGTCCGGGGATCAAACCTTGGGGGTGGTCCCGGGTAGTCCTCTGTGTGGACTTTGCATGTTCTCCCCGTGTCTGCGTGGGTTTCCTCCGGGGGCTCCGGTTTCCTCCCACAGTCCAAAGACATGTAGGTCAGGTGACTCAAAGACATGTAGGTCAGGTGAATCAGCCGCACTAAATTGTCCCTAGGTAAGAGAGAGAGTGTGTGTGTGTGTGTGTGTGTGTGTGTGATGGCCTGGCAGCCTGTCCAGGGTGCCGCCCAGTGACTGCTGGGTCAGGCTCCAGCATCCCCGCGACCCTGAGAGCAGGATAAGCGGTTCGGATGATGGATGGATGGATGGATGAAGAACCTAAAATCGCAACAGAATAGGAACAAAACACACAACAGTGAACTTCGTGCAAGCAACAAAAAAAAAGCCGGTTACATTAAGGTTTAGGTGTTACTATTGGCTCTACCATGTCTGGAATTAGCCAGATCCCCGGGAACATGGCAAATGGTGGCAAACGGTAACACATACAGTAACAAATCTTAAATCTGCTGTCTTCATCCTACACTCAGACTATGGGGCTTGTCTGACTTCCCTCTTTTTTTCCCCGCTTCCATTGTGGGAAGATGGCGGCGCGAAGTCATGTTTGCGGCAGCCTCACCCAGTACCGTCCATGCAGTGTCTTTGACCATGTCTGCATCTAAGTTTGTGTCTTCGTTTGATGGCTGGGAGAGCTGGTGCTGGATCTGCTGGGAGAGCTTGGTCTGCTGCGTCTGGTTGACCCAGGGACCACGGCCCTGCCCAGAGCTGTGCTCGAGGAGGTAACACCAAATGCGGTCTGACAGGACATGGAAGTGGGGCAGGCTAAGCTAACTGCTAGCCCATGCAGACCGGCAGTTCCGGTAACACTGAGGGTGGTCTGGTGGTGGCTCACCTTGCATTGACTGTGTTTTTGGTGTCATTGTGTGGCGCGCAGGGAGGTGTGTCAAAGGTGTCTGGCTGGGAGAGCTGGCACTGGATTGGCTGAGGGAGCCTTGTCTGCTGCGTCCGGTGGGCCCAGGGACCACGGCCCTGCCCGGAACTATACCCGAAGAGGAAACACCGAGGCCGGTCTGACAGGAAACGGAATCGGGGCAGGCTACGGTAACTGCTAGCCCATGCAGCCCGGCAGTTCCAACAGTCATCCTGGCTGGCGTTTGTTCTCCTGGACAGTGATTTTGTTTGTTTAGTTTGGATTTTTGTGTTAGTCTGGATATGTGTGTTCTTGTAGTTCTTGTAGTTTTTGGATGTGTTTTCGTCTTTGTGTTGCACTGCTGTGGGTGGGGGAACAATGTTGGATTTCATTTCGTGCGCACAAGTGCATGAATGAAATGACAAATAAAGTGTTGCTGATTCCTCATGGACCTGTAGCATAATGCCCTCACACACACTACACCTGTGTCCTGCTGGTCTTTCTTGAATACTGAGAAGACAACACAACGTCAAGTCATTAAAAACGCTTTTACTGTCTGTCATCTGTCTGTCAATCTAGCCACACTCTACGAAGAAAAACAATACATTTATGGACATCAAGCTAGGCTTTAGACTAGGCTAGAGGCTATCGGCTAGGCTAAGCTATAGGCTAGGCTATAGGCTAGGTTAGGCTAGGCTAGGCTATAGGCTAGGCAATAGGCGTAATTATTTACCCTCGTAATTGTGGACGTAACTTTCCATTCCATTACCCAACCGCTTACCCTGCTGTCAGGGTGGCGGGGATGCTGGAGCCTGTCCCAGCAGTCACTGGGCGGCAGGCGGGGAGACACCCTGGACAGGCCGCCAGGCCATCACAGGGCTTGATATGTACAACTTGAAACCTTTCATCTGTTTGCTGGTGGGTGCAGGTGAAAATGCGTCACCAGATCTGTGCAGGTCGTTGACATTTACCCATGGTAAAACTTGCAGGCATCATGGGAAATACGGCAACAAGCCAGAAACTGGTAGCACCGACACAGTAGAAACCAGAAGTCATTGGACTACGGTTATGCACAGAGCCCTGCACTTAGGGCAGTCTAGTTGTACCAAAGATATAAATGACAAGTGTAGCAAAGTAAAAAAAGGATTCCTGGCTCAAAAATATACTCGAGCTGCTACAGTTAAAAAAAAAAAGGAACAGGAAAAGTACTCCTTCCTTCAAAAACTACTTTTTTACTCATGTGCGTTACTTGTAACGTGTTACTTGTAACGTGTTACTAACCAGTCCTGGCCCAGGAACTGCGACCCTCTAATGACACCTGATGAACTCAACAGAACAGAATAGAATAGAATAGAATCTAGCAGAGGACAGAGCAGGGCAGAGTTTAATTTCCATTTCGATAGAGAAGAGAAGAGAGGAAGGAGAGAAGAGGAGGGAGAAGAAGGAGGAAGAGTGGGAGCGGTTGACGGAGATGCTTTTTGTGGACTTATTGATCGTAAGGGGAGACACATTTTGAGAGCTGGTGTGTGTGTGTGTGTGTGTGTGTGTGTGTGTGTGTGTGTGTAACCTTGTTAATAATTCACTGGCTGAGTGCAGCAGGGAGATCTGGAAGGGCAGAAAACAGATGAATGAAAAAGGAGGAATAGAGAAACAAGGAATAAGAGAATGAACACATACACCATTTTTATGTTACTGTTTCCTGTGTGTGTGTGTGTGTGTGTGTGTGTGTGTGTGTGTGTGTGTGTGTGTGTGTGTGTGTGTGTCTATATATAGCCAGCAGGGCTGAGTGGACTGACATTTCCCAGACAAACAGGGTTCTCCCAGACGTCCTTGGCAGCATTTGTGTTTAGAGTTCACCACCTTCTGAAGACCCAGTCCTGTCACACTCAAACATCTGCCATGTCTCACTGCATGTCTCACTGCATATCCCACTGCATGTCCCACTGCATGTCCCACTGCATGTCCCAATGCATGTCTCACTGCATGTCCCACTTCATGTCCCACTTCATGTCCCACTGCATGTCCCAATGCATGTCTCACTGCATGTCCCACTGCATGTCCCACTTCATGTCCCACTGCATGTCTCACTGCATGTCCCAATGCATGTCCCACTGCATGCATCACTGCGTGTCCCAATGCATGTCTCACTGCATGTCCCAATGCATGCATCACTGCGTGTCCCAATGCATGCATCACTGCGTGTCCCAATGCATGCATCACTGCGTGTCTCACTGTGTGTCCCACTGCATGTCTCACTTCAAGTTTTACCCATGTCTCACTTCAAGTTTTACCCATGTCTCACTGCAAGTTTTACCCATGTCTCACTTCAAGTTTTACCCATGTCTCACTGCAAGTTTTACCCATGACTTACTGCAAGTTTTACCCATGTCTCACTGCAAGTTTTACCCATGTCTCACTGCAGGTTTTACCCATGTCTCACTGCAAGTTTTACCCATGTCTCACTGCAGGTTTTACCCATGTCTCACTGCAAGTTTTACCCATGTCTCACTGCAAGTTTTACCCATGTCTCACTGCAAGTTTTACCCATGTCTCACTTCAAGTTTTACCCATGTCTCACTTCAAGTTTTACCCATGTCTCACTGCAAGTTTTACCCATGTCTTACTTCAAGTTTAACCCATGTCTCACTTCAAGTTTTACCCATGTCTTATTACAAGTTTTACCCATGTCTCACTTCAAGTTTTACCCATGTCTCACTTCAAGTTTAACCCATGTCTCACTTCAAGTTTTACCCATGTCTCACTTCAAGTTTTACCCATGTCTCACTTCAAGTTTTACCCATGTCTCACTGCAAGTTTTACCCATGTCTCACTTCAAGTTTTACCCATGTCTTATTACAAGTTTTACCCATGTCTCACTTCAAGTTTTACCCATGACTTACACCAAGTTTTACCCATGTCTCACTACAAGTTTTACCCATGACTTACTGCAAGTTTTACCCATGTCTTACTGCACATTTTACCCATGTCTCACTTCAAGTTTTACCCATGTCTCACTGCAGGTTTTACCCATGTCTCACTGCAAGTTTTACCCATGTCTCACTTCAAGTTTTACCCATGACTTACTGCAAGTTTTACCCATGTCTCACTGCAAGTTTTACCCATGTCTCACTTCAAGTTTTACCCATGTCTCACTTCAAGTTTTACCCATGTCTTATTACAAGTTTTACCCATGTCTTATTACAAGTTTTACCCATGTCTCACTTCAAGTTTTACCCATGACTTACACCAAGTTTTACCCATGTCTCACTACAAGTTTTACCCATGACTTACTGCAAGTTTTACCCATGTCTTACTGCACATTTTACCCATGTCTCACTTCAAGTTTTACCCATGTCTCACTGCAGGTTTTACCCATGTCTCACTGCAAGTTTTACCCATGTCTCACTTCAAGTTTTACCCATGACTTACTGCAAGTTTTACCCATGTCTCACTGCAAGTTTTACCCATGTCTTACTGCACATTTTACCCATGTCTCACTTCAAGTTTTACCCATGTCTCACTGCAAGTTTTACCCATGACTTACTGCAAGTTTTACCCATGTCTCACTGCAAGTTTTACCCATGACTTACTGCAAGTTTTACCCATGACTTACTGCAAGTTTTACCCATGTCTTACTGCAAGTTTTACCCAAGTCTCACTGCACATTTTACCCATGTCTCACTTCAAGTTTTACCCATGTCTCACTGCAAGTTTTACCCATACCTTTCTGCACATTTTACCCATCTCTTACTGCAAGTTTTACCCATGTCTCACTGCAAGTTTTACCCATGACTTACTGCAAGTTTTACCCATGTCTCACTGCAAGTTTTACCCATGTCTTACTGCAAGTTTTACCCATGTCTCACTGCAAGTTTTACCCATACCTTTCTGCACATTTTACCCATGACTTACTGCAAGTTTTACCCATGTCTTACTGCACATTTTACCCATGTCTCACTTCAAGTTTTACCCATGTCTCACTGCAAGTTTTACCCATACCTTTCTGCACATTTTACCCATGTCTTACTGCAAGTTTTACCCATGTCTCACTGCAAGTTTTACCCATGTCTCACTGCAAGTTTTACCCATGTCTCACTGCAAGTTTTACCCATGTCTCACTGCAAGTTTTACCCATGTCTCACTGCAGGTTTTACCCATGTCTCACTGCAGGTTTTACCCATGTCTCACTGCAAGTTTTACCCATGTCTCACTGCAAGTTTTACCCATGTCTCACTGCAAGTTTTACCCATGTCTCACTTCAAGTTTTACCCATGTCTCACTTCAAGTTTTACCCATGTCTCACTGCAAGTTTTACCCATGTCTCACTTCAAGTTTAACCCATGTCTCACTTCAAGTTTAACCCATGTCTCACTTCAAGTTTTACCCATGTCTTATTACAAGTTTTACCCATGTCTCACTTCAAGTTTTACCCATGTCTCACTTCAAGTTTAACCCATGTCTCACTTCAAGTTTTACCCATGTCTCACTTCAAGTTTTACCCATGTCTCACTTCAAGTTTTACCCATGACTTACTGCAAGTTTTACCCATGTCTCACTGCAAGTTTTACCCATGTCTCACTTCAAGTTTTACCCATGTCTCACTTCAAGTTTTACCCATGTCTTATTACAAGTTTTACCCATGTCTCACTTCAAGTTTTACCCATGACTTACACCAAGTTTTACCCATGTCTCACTTCAAGTTTTACCCATGTCTCACTGCAAGTTTTACCCATGACTTACTGCAAGTTTTACCCATGTCTCACTGCAAGTTTTACCCATGTCTCACTGCAAGTTTTACCCATGTCTCACTGCAGGTTTTACCCATGTCTCACTGCAAGTTTTACCCATGTCTCACTTCAAGATTTACCCATGTCTCACTTCAAGTTTTACCCATGTCTTATTACAAGTTTTACCCATGTCTCACTTCAAGTTTTACCCATGTCTCACTTCAAGTTTTACCCATGTCTCACTTCAAGTTTTACCCATGTCTTATTACAAGTTTTACCCATGTCTCACTTCAAGTTTTACCCATGACTTACACCAAGTTTTACCCATGTCTCACTACAAGTTTTACCCATGACTTACTGCAAGTTTTACCCATGTCTTACTGCACATTTTACCCATGTCTCACTTCAAGTTTTACCCATGTCTCACTTCAAGTTTTACCCATGTCTCACTGCAGGTTTTACCCATGTCTCACTGCAAGTTTTACCCATGTCTCACTTCAAGTTTTACCCATGACTTACTGCAAGTTTTACCCATGTCTCACTGCAAGTTTTACCCATGTCTTACTGCAAGTTTTACCCAAGTCTCACTGCACATTTTACCCATGTCTCACTTCAAGTTTTACCCATGTCTCACTGCAAGTTTTACCCATACCTTTCTGCACATTTTACCCATGTCTCACTGCAAGTTTTACCCATGACTTACTGCAAGTTTTACCCATGTCTCACTGCAAGTTTTACCCATGTCTTACTGCACATTTTACCCATGTCTCACTTCAAGTTTTACCCATGTCTCACTGCAAGTTTTACCCATGTCTCACTGCAAGTTTTACCCATGTCTCACTTCAAGTTTTACCCATGTCTCACTTCAAGTTTTACCCATGTCTTATTACAAGTTTTACCCATGTCTCACTTCAAGTTTTACCCATGACTTACACCAAGTTTTACCCATGTCTCACTTCAAGTTTTACCCATGTCTCACTGCAAGTTTTACCCATGACTTACTGCAAGTTTTACCCATGTCTCACTGCAAGTTTTACCCATGTCTCACTGCAAGTTTTACCCATGTCTCACTGCAGGTTTTACCCATGTCTCACTGCAAGTTTTACCCATGTCTCACTTCAAGATTTACCCATGTCTCACTTCAAGTTTTACCCATGTCTCACTTCAAGTTTTACCCATGTCTCACTTCAAGTTTTACCCATGACTTACTGCAAGTTTTACCCATGTCTCACTTCAAGTTTTACCCATGTCTTATTACAAGTTTTACCCATGTCTCACTTCAAGTTTTACCCATGTCTCACTTCAAGTTTAACCCATGTCTCACTTCAAGTTTTACCCATGTCTCACTTCAAGTTTTACCCATGTCTCACTTCAAGTTTTACCCATGTCTCACTTCAAGTTTTACCCATGTCTTATTACAAGTTTTACCCATGTCTCACTTCAAGTTTTACCCATGACTTACTGCAAGTTTTACCCATGTCTCACTGCAAGTTTTACCCATGTCTCACTTCAAGTTTTACCCATGTCTCACTTCAAGTTTTACCCATGTCTTATTACAAGTTTTACCCATGTCTTATTACAAGTTTTACCCATGTCTCACTTCAAGTTTTACCCATGACTTACACCAAGTTTTACCCATGTCTCACTACAAGTTTTACCCATGACTTACTGCAAGTTTTACCCATGTCTTACTGCACATTTTACCCATGTCTCACTTCAAGTTTTACCCATGTCTCACTGCAGGTTTTACCCATGTCTCACTGCAAGTTTTACCCATGTCTCACTTCAAGTTTTACCCATGACTTACTGCAAGTTTTACCCATGTCTCACTGCAAGTTTTACCCATGTCTTACTGCACATTTTACCCATGTCTCACTTCAAGTTTTACCCATGTCTCACTGCAAGTTTTACCCATGTCTCACTGCAAGTTTTACCCATGTCTCACTGCAGGTTTTACCCATGTCTCACTGCAAGTTTTACCCATGTCTCACTTCAAGATTTACCCATGTCTCACTTCAAGTTTTACCCATGTCTCACTTCAAGTTTTACCCATGTCTCACTTCAAGTTTTACCCATGACTTACTGCAAGTTTTACCCATGTCTCACTTCAAGTTTTACCCATGTCTTATTACAAGTTTTACCCATGTCTCACTTCAAGTTTTACCCATGTCTCACTTCAAGTTTAACCCATGTCTCACTTCAAGTTTTACCCATGTCTCACTTCAAGTTTTACCCATGTCTCACTTCAAGTTTAACCCATGTCTCACTTCAAGTTTTACCCATGTCTTATTACAAGTTTTACCCATGTCTCACTTCAAGTTTTACCCATGACTTACTGCAAGTTTTACCCATGTCTCACTGCAAGTTTTACCCATGTCTCACTTCAAGTTTTACCCATGTCTCACTTCAAGTTTTACCCATGTCTTATTACAAGTTTTACCCATGTCTTATTACAAGTTTTACCCATGTCTCACTTCAAGTTTTACCCATGACTTACACCAAGTTTTACCCATGTCTCACTACAAGTTTTACCCATGACTTACTGCAAGTTTTACCCATGTCTTACTGCACATTTTACCCATGTCTCACTTCAAGTTTTACCCATGTCTCACTGCAGGTTTTACCCATGTCTCACTGCAAGTTTTACCCATGTCTCACTTCAAGTTTTACCCATGACTTACTGCAAGTTTTACCCATGTCTCACTGCAAGTTTTACCCATGTCTTACTGCACATTTTACCCATGTCTCACTTCAAGTTTTACCCATGTCTCACTGCAAGTTTTACCCATGACTTACTGCAAGTTTTACCCATGTCTCACTGCAAGTTTTACCCATGACTTACTGCAAGTTTTACCCATGACTTACTGCAAGTTTTACCCATGTCTTACTGCAAGTTTTACCCAAGTCTCACTGCACATTTTACCCATGTCTCACTTCAAGTTTTACCCATGTCTCACTGCAAGTTTTACCCATACCTTTCTGCACATTTTACCCATCTCTTACTGCAAGTTTTACCCATGTCTCACTGCAAGTTTTACCCATGACTTACTGCAAGTTTTACCCATGTCTCACTGCAAGTTTTACCCATGTCTTACTGCAAGTTTTACCCATGTCTCACTGCAAGTTTTACCCATACCTTTCTGCACATTTTACCCATGACTTACTGCAAGTTTTACCCATGTCTTACTGCACATTTTACCCATGTCTCACTTCAAGTTTTACCCATGTCTCACTGCAAGTTTTACCCATACCTTTCTGCACATTTTACCCATGTCTTACTGCAAGTTTTACCCATGTCTCACTGCAAGTTTTACCCATGTCTCACTGCAAGTTTTACCCATGTCTCACTGCAAGTTTTACCCATGTCTCACTGCAAGTTTTACCCATGTCTCACTGCAAGTTTTACCCATGTCTCACTGCAGGTTTTACCCATGTCTCACTGCAGGTTTTACCCATGTCTCACTGCAAGTTTTACCCATGTCTCACTGCAAGTTTTACCCATGTCTCACTGCAAGTTTTACCCATGTCTCACTTCAAGTTTTACCCATGTCTCACTTCAAGTTTTACCCATGTCTCACTGCAAGTTTTACCCATGTCTCACTTCAAGTTTAACCCATGTCTCACTTCAAGTTTAACCCATGTCTCACTTCAAGTTTTACCCATGTCTTATTACAAGTTTTACCCATGTCTCACTTCAAGTTTTACCCATGTCTCACTTCAAGTTTAACCCATGTCTCACTTCAAGTTTTACCCATGTCTCACTTCAAGTTTTACCCATGTCTCACTTCAAGTTTTACCCATGACTTACTGCAAGTTTTACCCATGTCTCACTGCAAGTTTTACCCATGTCTCACTTCAAGTTTTACCCATGTCTCACTTCAAGTTTTACCCATGTCTTATTACAAGTTTTACCCATGTCTCACTTCAAGTTTTACCCATGACTTACACCAAGTTTTACCCATGTCTCACTTCAAGTTTTACCCATGTCTCACTGCAAGTTTTACCCATGACTTACTGCAAGTTTTACCCATGTCTCACTGCAAGTTTTACCCATGTCTCACTGCAAGTTTTACCCATGTCTCACTGC
The DNA here is from genome assembly GCA_022114975.2 of Lampris megalopsis. Classification (NCBI taxonomy): domain Eukaryota; kingdom Metazoa; phylum Chordata; class Actinopteri; order Lampriformes; family Lampridae; genus Lampris; species Lampris megalopsis. Next base: position 390,640 of record JAJHIY020002207.1, on the reverse strand, counting down.
AGGTTTTACCCATGTCTCACTGCAAGTTTTACCCATGTCTCACTTCAAGATTTACCCATGTCTCACTTCAAGTTTTACCCATGTCTCACTTCAAGTTTTACCCATGTCTCACTTCAAGTTTTACCCATGACTTACTGCAAGTTTTACCCATGTCTCACTGCAAGTTTTACCCATGTCTCACTGCAGGTTTTACCCATGTCTCACTGCAAGTTTTACCCATGTCTCACTGCAGGTTTTACCCATGTCTCACTGCAAGTTTTACCCATGTCTCACTGCAATTTTTACCCATGTCTCACTGCAAGTTTTACCCATGTCTCACTTCAAGTTTTACCCATGTCTCACTTCAAGTTTTACCCATGTCTCACTGCAAGTTTTACCCATGTCTTACTTCAAGTTTAACCCATGTCTCACTTCAAGTTTTACCCATGTCTTATTACAAGTTTTACCCATGTCTCACTTCAAGTTTTACCCATGTCTCACTTCAAGTTTAACCCATGTCTCACTTCAAGTTTTACCCATGTCTCACTTCAAGTTTTACCCATGTCTCACTTCAAGTTTTACCCATGTCTCACTTCAAGTTTTACCCATGTCTTATTACAAGTTTTACCCATGTCTCACTTCAAGTTTTACCCATGACTTACACCAAGTTTTACCCATGTCTCACTACAAGTTTTACCCATGACTTACTGCAAGTTTTACCCATGTCTTACTGCACATTTTACCCATGTCTCACTTCAAGTTTTACCCATGTCTCACTTCAAGTTTTACCCATGTCTCACTGCAGGTTTTACCCATGTCTCACTGCAAGTTTTACCCATGTCTCACTTCAAGTTTTACCCATGACTTACTGCAAGTTTTACCCATGTCTCACTGCAAGTTTTACCCATGTCTTACTGCAAGTTTTACCCAAGTCTCACTGCACATTTTACCCATGTCTCACTTCAAGTTTTACCCATGTCTCACTGCAAGTTTTACCCATACCTTTCTGCACATTTTACCCATCTCTTACTGCAAGTTTTACCCATGTCTCACTGCAAGTTTTACCCATGACTTACTGCAAGTTTTACCCATGTCTCACTGCAAGTTTTACCCATGTCTTACTGCAAGTTTTACCCATGTCTCACTGCAAGTTTTACCCATGTCTTACTGCACATTTTACCCATGTCTCACTTCAACTTTTACCCATGTCTCACTGCAAGTTTTACCCATGTCTCACTGCAAGTTTTACCCATGTCTCACTTCAAGTTTTACCCATGTCTCACTTCAAGTTTTACCCATGTCTTATTACAAGTTTTACCCATGTCTCACTTCAAGTTTTACCCATGACTTACACCAAGTTTTACCCATGTCTCACTTCAAGTTTTACCCATGTCTCACTGCAAGTTTTACCCATGACTTACTGCAAGTTTTACCCATGTCTCACTGCAAGTTTTACCCATGTCTCACTGCAAGTTTTACCCATGTCTCACTGCAGGTTTTACCCATGTCTCACTGCAAGTTTTACCCATGTCTCACTTCAAGATTTACCCATGTCTCACTTCAAGTTTTACCCATGTCTCACTTCAAGTTTTACCCATGTCTCACTTCAAGTTTTACCCATGACTTACTGCAAGTTTTACCCATGTCTCACTTCAAGTTTTACCCATGTCTTATTACAAGTTTTACCCATGTCTCACTTCAAGTTTTACCCATGTCTCACTTCAAGTTTAACCCATGTCTCACTTCAAGTTTTACCCATGTCTCACTTCAAGTTTTACCCATGTCTCACTTCAAGTTTTACCCATGTCTCACTTCAAGTTTTACCCATGTCTTATTACAAGTTTTACCCATGTCTCACTTCAAGTTTTACCCATGACTTACTGCAAGTTTTACCCATGTCTCACTGCAAGTTTTACCCATGTCTCACTTCAAGTTTTACCCATGTCTCACTTCAAGTTTTACCCATGTCTTATTACAAGTTTTACCCATGTCTTATTACAAGTTTTACCCATGTCTCACTTCAAGTTTTACCCATGACTTACACCAAGTTTTACCCATGTCTCACTACAAGTTTTACCCATGACTTACTGCAAGTTTTACCCATGTCTTACTGCACATTTTACCCATGTCTCACTTCAAGTTTTACCCATGTCTCACTGCAGGTTTTACCCATGTCTCACTGCAAGTTTTACCCATGTCTCACTTCAAGTTTTACCCATGACTTACTGCAAGTTTTACCCATGTCTCACTGCAAGTTTTACCCATGTCTTACTGCAAGTTTTACCCAAGTCTCACTGCACATTTTACCCATGTCTCACTTCAAGTTTTACCCATGTCTCACTGCAAGTTTTACCCATACCTTTCTGCACATTTTACCCATGACTTACTGCAAGTTTTACCCATGTCTTACTGCACATTTTACCCATGTCTCACTTCAAGTTTTACCCATGTCTCACTGCAAGTTTTACCCATACCTTTCTGCACATTTTACCCATGTCTTACTGCAAGTTTTACCCATGTCTCACTGCAAGTTTTACCCATGTCTCACTGCAAGTTTTACCCATGTCTCACTGCAAGTTTTACCCATGTCTCACTGCAAGTTTTACCCATGTCTCACTGCAAGTTTTACCCATGTCTCACTGCAAGTTTTACCCATGTCTCACTGCAGGTTTTACCCATGTCTCACTGCAAGTTTTACCCATGTCTCACTGCAAGTTTTACCCATGTCTCACTGCAAGTTTTACCCATGTCTCACTTCAAGTTTTACCCATGTCTCACTTCAAGTTTTACCCATGTCTCACTGCAAGTTTTACCCATGTCTCACTTCAAGTTTAACCCATGTCTCACTTCAAGTTTAACCCATGTCTCACTTCAAGTTTTACCCATGTCTTATTACAAGTTTTACCCATGTCTCACTTCAAGTTTTACCCATGTCTCACTTCAAGTTTTACCCATGTCTCACTGCAAGTTTTACCCATACCTTTCTGCACATTTTACCCATGTCTTACTGCAAGTTTTACCCATGTCTCACTGCAAGTTTTACCCATGTCTCACTGCAAGTTTTACCCATGTCTCACTGCAAGTTTTACCCATGTCTCACTGCAAGTTTTACCCATGTCTCACTGCAAGTTTTACCCATGTCTCACTGCAGGTTTTACCCATGTCTCACTGCAGGTTTTACCCATGTCTCACTGCAAGTTTTACCCATGTCTCACTGCAAGTTTTACCCATGTCTCACTGCAAGTTTTACCCATGTCTCACTTCAAGTTTTACCCATGTCTCACTTCAAGTTTTACCCATGTCTCACTGCAAGTTTTACCCATGTCTCACTTCAAGTTTAACCCATGTCTCACTTCAAGTTTAACCCATGTCTCACTTCAAGTTTTACCCATGTCTTATTACAAGTTTTACCCATGTCTCACTTCAAGTTTTACCCATGTCTCACTTCAAGTTTAACCCATGTCTCACTTCAAGTTTTACCCATGTCTCACTTCAAGTTTTACCCATGTCTCACTTCAAGTTTTACCCATGACTTACTGCAAGTTTTACCCATGTCTCACTGCAAGTTTTACCCATGTCTCACTTCAAGTTTTACCCATGTCTCACTTCAAGTTTTACCCATGTCTTATTACAAGTTTTACCCATGTCTCACTTCAAGTTTTACCCATGACTTACACCAAGTTTTACCCATGTCTCACTTCAAGTTTTACCCATGTCTCACTGCAAGTTTTACCCATGACTTACTGCAAGTTTTACCCATGTCTCACTGCAAGTTTTACCCATGTCTCACTGCAAGTTTTACCCATGTCTCACTGCAGGTTTTACCCATGTCTCACTGCAAGTTTTACCCATGTCTCACTTCAAGATTTACCCATGTCTCACTTCAAGTTTTACCCATGACTTACTGCAAGTTTTACCCATGTCTCACTGCAGGTTTTACCCATGTCTCACTGCAAGTTTTACCCATGTCTCACTGCAGGTTTTACCCATGTCTCACTGCAAGTTTTACCCATGTCTCACTGCAATTTTTACCCATGTCTCACTGCAAGTTTTACCCATGTCTCACTGCAAGTTTTACCCATGTCTCACTTCAAGTTTTACCCATGTCTCACTTCAAGTTTTACCCATGTCTTATTACAAGTTTTACCCATGTCTCACTTCAAGTTTTACCCATGACTTACACCAAGTTTTACCCATGTCTCACTACAAGTTTTACCCATGACTTACTGCAAGTTTTACCCATGTCTTACTGCACATTTTACCCATGTCTCACTTCATTTTTACCCATGTCTCACTGCAAGTTTTACCCATGTCTCACTGCAAGTTTTACCCAAGTCTCACTGCACATTTTACCCATGTCTCACTTCAAGTTTTACCCATGTCTCACTGCAAGTTTTACCCATACCTTTCTGCACATTTTACCCATCTCTTACTGCAAGTTTTACCCATGTCTCACTGCAAGTTTTACCCATGACTTACTGCAAGTTTTACCCATGTCTCACTGCAAGTTTTACCCATGTCTCACTGCAAGTTTTACCCATATCTTTCTGCACATTTTACCCATGACTTACTGCAAGTTTTACCCATGTCTTACTGCACATTTTACCCATGTCTCACTTCAAGTTTTACCCATGTCTCACTGCAAGTTTTACCCATACCTTTCTGCACATTTTACCCATGTCTTACTGCAAGTTTTACCCATGTCTCACTGCAAGTTTTACCCATGTCTTACTGCAAGTTTTACCCATGTCTCACTGCAAGTTTTACCCAAGTCTCACTGCAAGTTTTACCCATGTCTCACTGCAAGTTTTACCCATGTCTCACTGCAAGTTTTACCCATGTCTCACTGCAGGTTTTACCCATGTCTCACTGCAAGTTTTACCCATGTCTCACTGCAGGTTTTACCCATGTCTCACTGCAAGTTTTACCCATGTCTCACTTCAAGTTTTACCCATGTCTCACTGCAAGTTTTACCCATGTCTCACTTCAAGTTTTACCCATGTCTCACTTCAAGTTTTACCCATGTCTCACTGCAAGTTTTACCCATGTCTCACTTCAAGTTTAACCCATGTCTCACTTCAAGTTTTACCCATGTCTCACTTCAAGTTTTACCCATGTCTCACTGCAAGTTTTACCCATGTCTTACTTCAAGTTTAACCCATGTCTCACTTCAAGTTTTACCCATGTCTTATTACAAGTTTTACCCATGTCTCACTTCAAGTTTTACCCATGTCTCACTTCAAGTTTTACCCATGTCTCACTTCAAGTTTTACCCATGTCTCACTTCAAGTTTTACCCATGTCTCACTTCAAGTTTTACCCATGACTTACTGCAAGTTTTACCCATGTCTCACTGCAAGTTTTACCCATGTCTCACTTCAAGTTTTACCCATGTCTCACTTCAAGTTTTACCCATGTCTTATTACAAGTTTTACCCATGTCTCACTTCAAGTTTTACCCATGACTTACACCAAGTTTTACCCATGTCTCACTACAAGTTTTACCCATGACTTACTGCAAGTTTTACCCATGTCTTACTGCACATTTTACCCATGTCTCACTTCAAGTTTTACCCATGTCTCACTGCAAGTTTTACCCATGTCTCACTGCAAGTTTTACCCAAGTCTCACTGCACATTTTACCCATGTCTCACTTCAAGTTTTACCCATGTCTCACTGCAAGTTTTACCCATACCTTTCTGCACATTTTACCCATCTCTTACTGCAAGTTTTACCCATGTCTCACTGCAAGTTTTACCCATGACTTACTGCAAGTTTTACCCATGACTTACTGCAAGTTTTACCCATGTCTCACTGCAGGTTTTACCCATGTCTCACTGCAAGTTTTACCCATGTCTCACTGCAGGTTTTACCCATGTCTCACTGCAAGTTTTACCCATGTCTCACTGCAAGTTTTACCCATGTCTCACTGCAAGTTTTACCCATGTCTCACTTCAAGTTTTACCCATGTCTCACTTCAAGTTTTACCCATGTCTCACTGCAAGTTTTACCCATGTCTTACTTCAAGTTTAACCCATGTCTCACTTCAAGTTTTACCCATGTCTTATTACAAGTTTTACCCATGTCTCACTTCAAGTTTTACCCATGTCTCACTTCAAGTTTTACCCATGTCTCACTGCAAGTTTTACCCATACCTTTCTGCACATTTTACCCATGACTTACTGCAAGTTTTACCCATGACTTACTGCAAGTTTTACCCATGTCTTACTGCAAGTTTTACCCATGTCTCACTGCAAGTTTTACCCATACCTTTCTGCACATTTTACCCATGACTTACTGCAAGTTTTACCCATGTCTTACTGCACATTTTACCCATGTCTCACTTCAAGTTTTACCCATGTCTCACTGCAAGTTTTACCCATACCTTTCTGCACATTTTACCCATGTCTTACTCCAAGTTTTACCCATGTCTCACTGCAAGTTTTACCCATGTCTTACTGCAAGTTTTACCCATGTCTCACTGCAAGTTTTACCCAAGTCTCACTGCAAGTTTTACCCATGTCTCACTGCAAGTTTTACCCATGTCTCACTGCAAGTTTTACCCATGTCTCACTGCAGGTTTTACCCATGTCTCACTGCAAGTTTTACCCATGTCTCACTGCAGGTTTTACCCATGTCTCACTGCAAGTTTTACCCATGTCTCACTGCAAGTTTTACCCATGTCTCACTGCAAGTTTTACCCATGTCTCACTTCAAGTTTTACCCATGTCTCACTTCAAGTTTTACCCATGTCTCACTGCAAGTTTTACCCATGTCTCACTTCAAGTTTAACCCATGTCTCACTTCAAGTTTTACCCATGTCTCACTTCAAGTTTTACCCATGACTTACTGCAAGTTTTACCCATGTCTCACTGCAAGTTTTACCCATGTCTCACTGCAGGTTTTACCCATGTCTCACTGCAAGTTTTACCCATGTCTCACTGCAGGTTTTACCCATGTCTCACTGCAAGTTTTACCCATGTCTCACTGCAAGTTTTACCCATGTCTCACTGCAAGTTTTACCCATGTCTCACTTCAAGTTTTACCCATGTCTCACTTCAAGTTTTACCCATGTCTCACTGCAAGTTTTACCCATGTCTTACTTCAAGTTTAACCCATGTCTCACTTCAAGTTTTACCCATGTCTTACTTCAAGTTTTACCCATGTCTCACTTCAAGTTTTACCCATGTCTCACTTCAAGTTTAACCCATGTCTCACTTCAAGTTTTACCCATGTCTCACTTCAAGTTTTACCCATGTCTCACTTCAAGTTTTACCCATGTCTCACTTCAAGTTTTACCCATGTCTTATTATAAGTTTTACCCATGTCTCACTTCAAGTTTTACCCATGACTTACACCAAGTTTTACCCATGTCTCACTACAAGTTTTACCCATGACTTACTGCAAGTTTTACCCATGTCTTACTGCACATTTTACCCATGTCTCACTTCAAGTTTTACCCATGTCTCACTGCAAGTTTTACCCATGTCTCACTGCAAGTTTTACCCAAGTCTCACTGCACATTTTACCCATGTCTCACTTCAAGTTTTACCCATGTCTCACTGCAAGTTTTACCCATACCTTTCTGCACATTTTACCCATCTCTTACTGCAAGTTTTACCCATGTCTCACTGCAAGTTTTACCCATGACTTACTGCAAGTTTTACCCATGACTTACTGCAAGTTTTACCCATGTCTCACTGCAAGTTTTACCCATGTCTCACTGCAGGTTTTACCCATGTCTCACTGCAAGTTTTACCCATGTCTCACTGCAGGTTTTACCCATGTCTCACTGCAAGTTTTACCCATGTCTCACTGCAAGTTTTACCCATGTCTCACTGCAAGTTTTACCCATGTCTCACTTCAAGTTTTACCCATGTCTCACTTCAAGTTTTACCCATGTCTCACTGCAAGTTTTACCCATGTCTTACTTCAAGTTTAACCCATGTCTCACTTCAAGTTTTACCCATGTCTTATTACAAGTTTTACCCATGTCTCACTTCAAGTTTTACCCATGTCTCACTTCAAGTTTTACCCATGTCTCACTGCAAGTTTTACCCATACCTTTCTGCACATTTTACCCATGACTTACTGCAAGTTTTACCCATGACTTACTGCAAGTTTTACCCATGTCTTACTGCAAGTTTTACCCATGTCTCACTGCAAGTTTTACCCATACCTTTCTGCACATTTTACCCATGACTTACTGCAAGTTTTACCCATGTCTTACTGCACATTTTACCCATGTCTCACTTCAAGTTTTACCCATGTCTCACTGCAAGTTTTACCCATACCTTTCTGCACATTTTACCCATGTCTTACTCCAAGTTTTACCCATGTCTCACTGCAAGTTTTACCCATGTCTTACTGCAAGTTTTACCCATGTCTCACTGCAAGTTTTACCCAAGTCTCACTGCAAGTTTTACCCATGTCTCACTGCAAGTTTTACCCATGTCTCACTGCAAGTTTTACCCATGTCTCACTGCAGGTTTTACCCATGTCTCACTGCAAGTTTTACCCATGTCTCACTGCAGGTTTTACCCATGTCTCACTGCAAGTTTTACCCATGTCTCACTGCAAGTTTTACCCATGTCTCACTGCAAGTTTTACCCATGTCTCACTTCAAGTTTTACCCATGTCTCACTTCAAGTTTTACCCATGTCTCACTGCAAGTTTTACCCATGTCTCACTTCAAGTTTAACCCATGTCTCACTTCAAGTTTTACCCATGTCTCACTTCAAGTTTTACCCATGACTTACTGCAAGTTTTACCCATGTCTCACTGCAAGTTTTACCCATGTCTCACTGCAGGTTTTACCCATGTCTCACTGCAAGTTTTACCCATGTCTCACTGCAGGTTTTACCCATGTCTCACTGCAAGTTTTACCCATGTCTCACTGCAAGTTTTACCCATGTCTCACTGCAAGTTTTACCCATGTCTCACTTCAAGTTTTACCCATGTCTCACTTCAAGTTTTACCCATGTCTCACTGCAAGTTTTACCCATGTCTTACTTCAAGTTTAACCCATGTCTCACTTCAAGTTTTACCCATGTCTTACTTCAAGTTTTACCCATGTCTCACTTCAAGTTTTACCCATGTCTCACTTCAAGTTTAACCCATGTCTCACTTCAAGTTTTACCCATGTCTCACTTCAAGTTTTACCCATGTCTCACTTCAAGTTTTACCCATGTCTCACTTCAAGTTTTACCCATGTCTTATTATAAGTTTTACCCATGTCTCACTTCAAGTTTTACCCATGACTTACACCAAGTTTTACCCATGTCTCACTACAAGTTTTACCCATGACTTACTGCAAGTTTTACCCATGTCTTACTGCACATTTTACCCATGTCTCACTTCAAGTTTTACCCATGTCTCACTGCAAGTTTTACCCATGTCTCACTGCAAGTTTTACCCAAGTCTCACTGCACATTTTACCCATGTCTCACTTCAAGTTTTACCCATGTCTCACTGCAAGTTTTACCCATACCTTTCTGCACATTTTACCCATCTCTTACTGCAAGTTTTACCCATGTCTCAATGCAAGTTTTACCCATGACTTACTGCAAGTTTTACCCATGTCTCACTGCAAGTTTTACCCATGTCTTACTGCAAGTTTTACCCATGTCTCACTGCAAGTTTTACCCATACCTTTCTGCACATTTTACCCATGACTTACTGCACATTTTACCCATGTCTCACTTCAAGTTTTACCCATGTCTCACTGCAAGTTTTACCCATACCTTTCTGCACATTTTACCCATGACTTACTGCAAGTTTTACCCATGTCTCACTTCAAGTTTTACCCATGTCTCACTTCAAGTTTTACCCATGTCTCACTGCAAGTTTTACCCATGTCTCACTTCAAGTTTAACCCATGTCTCACTTCAAGTTTTACCCATGTCTCACTTCAAGTTTTACCCATGTCTCACTGCAAGTTTTACCCATGTCTTACTTCAAGTTTAACCCATGTCTCACTTCAAGTTTTACCCATGTCTTATTACAAGTTTTACCCATGTCTCACTTCAAGTTTTACCCATGTCTCACTTCAAGTTTAACCCATGTCTCACTTCAAGTTTTACCCATGTCTCACTTCAAGTTTTACCCATGTCTCACTTCAAGTTTTACCCATGACTTACTGCAAGTTTTACCCATGTCTCACTGCAAGTTTTACCCATGTCTCACTTCAAGTTTTACCCATGTCTCACTTCAAGTTTTACCCATGTCTTATTACAAGTTTTACCCATGTCTCACTTCAAGTTTTACCCATGACTTACACCAAGTTTTACCCATGTCTCACTACAAGTTTTACCCATGACTTACTGCAAGTTTTACCCATGTCTTACTGCACATTTTACCCATGTCTCACTTCAAGTTTTACCCATGTCTCACTGCAAGTTTTACCCATGTCTCACTGCAAGTTTTACCCAAGTCTCACTGCACATTTTACCCATGTCTCACTTCAAGTTTTACCCATGTCTCACTGCAAGTTTTACCCATACCTTTCTGCACATTTTACCCATCTCTTACTGCAAGTTTTACCCATGTCTCACTGCAAGTTTTACCCATGACTTACTGCAAGTTTTACCCATGACTTACTGCAAGTTTTACCCATGTCTCACTGCAAGTTTTACCCATGTCTCACTGCAGGTTTTACCCATGTCTCACTGCAAGTTTTACCCATGTCTCACTGCAGGTTTTACCCATGTCTCACTGCAAGTTTTACCCATGTCTCACTGCAAGTTTTACCCATGTCTCACTGCAAGTTTTACCCATGTCTCACTTCAAGTTTTACCCATGTCTCACTTCAAGTTTTACCCATGTCTCACTGCAAGTTTTACCCATGTCTTACTTCAAGTTTAACCCATGTCTCACTTCAAGTTTTACCCATGTCTTATTACAAGTTTTACCCATGTCTCACTTCAAGTTTTACCCATGTCTCACTTCAAGTTTTACCCATGTCTCACTGCAAGTTTTACCCATACCTTTCTGCACATTTTACCCATGACTTACTGCAAGTTTTACCCATGACTTACTGCAAGTTTTACCCATGTCTTACTGCAAGTTTTACCCATGTCTCACTGCAAGTTTTACCCATACCTTTCTGCACATTTTACCCATGACTTACTGCAAGTTTTACCCATGTCTTACTGCACATTTTACCCATGTCTCACTTCAAGTTTTACCCATGTCTCACTGCAAGTTTTACCCATACCTTTCTGCACATTTTACCCATGTCTTACTGCAAGTTTTACCCATGTCTCACTGCAAGTTTTACCCATGTCTTACTGCAAGTTTTACCCATGTCTCACTGCAAGTTTTACCCAAGTCTCACTGCAAGTTTTACCCATGTCTCACTGCAAGTTTTACCCATGTCTCACTGCAAGTTTTACCCATGTCTCACTTCAGGTTTTACCCATGACTTACTGCAAGTTTTACCCATGTCTCACTGCAAGTTTTACCCATGTCTCACTGCAGGTTTTACCCATGTCTCACTGCAAGTTTTACCCATGTCTCACTGCAGGTTTTACCCATGTCTCACTGCAAGTTTTACCCATGTCTCACTGCAAGTTTTACCCATGTCTCACTGCAAGTTTTACCCATGTCTCACTTCAAGTTTTACCCATGTCTCACTTCAAGTTTTACCCATGTCTCACTGCAAGTTTTACCCATGTCTTACTTCAAGTTTAACCCATGTCTCACTTCAAGTTTTACCCATGTCTTATTACAAGTTTTACCCATGTCTCACTTCAAGTTTTACCCATGTCTCACTTCAAGTTTAACCCATGTCTCACTTCAAGTTTTACCCATGTCTCACTTCAAGTTTTACCCATGTCTCACTTCAAGTTTTACCCATGACTTACTGCAAGTTTTACCCATGTCTCACTGCAAGTTTTACCCATGTCTCACTTCAAGTTTTACCCATGTCTCACTTCAAGTTTTACCCATGTCTTATTACAAGTTTTACCCATGTCTCACTTCAAGTTTTACCCATGACTTACACCAAGTTTTACCCATGTCTCACTACAAGTTTTACCCATGACTTACTGCAAGTTTTACCCATGTCTTACTGCACATTTTACCCATGTCTCACTTCAAGTTTTACCCATGTCTCACTGCAAGTTTTACCCATGTCTCACTGCAAGTTTTACCCAAGTCTCACTGCACATTTTACCCATGTCTCACTTCAAGTTTTACCCATGTCTCACTGCAAGTTTTACCCATACCTTTCTGCACATTTTACCCATCTCTTACTGCAAGTTTTACCCATGTCTCAATGCAAGTTTTACCCATGACTTACTGCAAGTTTTACCCATGTCTCACTGCAAGTTTTACCCATGTCTTACTGCAAGTTTTACCCATGTCTCACTGCAAGTTTTACCCATACCTTTCTGCACATTTTACCCATGACTTACTGCAAGTTTTACCCATGTCTTACTGCACATTTTACCCATGTCTCACTTCAAGTTTTACCCATGTCTCACTGCAAGTTTTACCCATACCTTTCTGCACATTTTACCCATGTCTTACTGCAAGTTTTACCCATGTCTCACTTCAAGTTTTACCCATGTCTTACTGCAAGTTTTACCCATGTCTCACTTCAAGTTTTACCCAAGTCTCACTGCAAGTTTTACCCATGTCTCACTGCAAGTTTTACCCACGACTTACTGCAAGTTTTACCCATGTCTCACTGCAAGTTTTACCCATGACTTACTGCAAGTTTTACCCATGTCTCACTGCAAGTTTTACCCAAGTCTCACTGCAAGTTTTACCCATGTCTCACTGCAAGTTTTACCCATGTCTCACTTTAAGTTTTACCCATGTCTCACTGCAAGTTTTACCCATGTCTCACTGCAAGTTTTACCCATGTCTCACTGCAAGTTTTACCCATGTCTCGCTGCAAGTTTTACCCATGTCTCACTTCAAGTTTTACCCATGTCTCACTTCAAGATTTACCCATGTCTCACTTCAAGTTTTACCCATGTCTCACTTCAAGTTTTACCCATGTCTCACTTCAAGTTTTACCCATGTCTCACTGCAAGTTTTACCCATGACTTACTGCAAGTTTTACCCATGTCTCACTGCAAGTTTTACCCATGTCTCACTGCAGGTTTTACCCATGTCTCACTGCAAGTTTTACCCATGTCTCACTTCAAGTTTTACCCATGTCTCACTTCAAGTTTTACCCATGTCTCACTTCAAGTTTTACCCATGTCTTATTACAAGTTTTACCCATGTCTCACTTCAAGTTTTACCCATGACTTACACCAAGTTTTACCCATGTCTCACTACAAGTTTTACCCATGACTTACTGCAAGTTTTACCCATGTCTTACTGCACATTTTACCCATGTCTCACTTCAAGTTTTACCCATGTCTCACTGCAAGTTTTACCCATGTCTCACTGCAAGTTTTACCCAAGTCTCACTGCACATTTTACCCATGTCTCACTTCAAGTTTTACCCATGTCTCACTGCAAGTTTTACCCATACCTTTCTGCACATTTTACCCATCTCTTACTGCAAGTTTTACCCATGTCTCACTGCAAGTTTTACCCATGTCTCACTGCAAGTTTTACCCATGTCTTACTGCAAGTTTTACCCATGTCTCACTGCAAGTTTTACCCATGTCTTACTGCAAGTTTTACCCATGTCTCACTGCAAGTTTTACCCATACCTTTCTGCACATTTTACCCATGACTTACTGCAAGTTTTACCCATGTCTTACTGCACATTTTACCCATGTCTCACTTCCAGTTTTACCCATGTCTCACTGCAAGTTTTACCCATACCTTTCTGCACATTTTACCCATGTCTTACTGCAAGTTTTACCCATGTCTCACTGCAAGTTTTACCCATGTCTTACTGCAAGTTTTACCCATGTCTCACTGCAAGTTTTACCCAAGTCTCACTGCAAGTTTTACCCATGTCTCACTGCAAGTTTTACCCACGACTTACTGCAAGTTTTACCCATGTCTCACTGCAAGTTTTACCCATGACTTACTGCAAGTTTTACCCATGTCTCACTGCAAGTTTTACCCAAGTCTCACTGCAAGTTTTACCCATGTCTTACTGCAAGTTTTACCCATGTCTCACTTTAAGTTTTACCCATGCCTCACTGCAAGTTTTACCCATGTCTCACTGCAAGTTTTACCCATGTCTCACTGCAAGTTTTACCCATGTCTCGCTGCAAGTTTTACCCATGTCTCACTTCAAGTTTTACCCATGTCTCACTTCAAGATTTACCCATGTCTCACTTCAAGTTTTACCCATGTCTCACTTCAAGTTTTACCCATGTCTCACTTCAAGTTTTACCCATGTCTCACTGCAAGTTTTACCCATGACTTACTGCAAGTTTTACCCATGTCTCACTGCAAGTTTTACCCATGTCTCACTGCAGGTTTTACCCATGTCTCACTGCAAGTTTTACCCATGTCTCACTGCAGGTTTTACCCATGTCTCACTGCAAGTTTTACCCATGTCTCACTGCAAGTTTTACCCATGTCTCACTGCAAGTTTTACCCATGTCTCACTTCAAGTTTTACCCATGTCTCACTTCAAGTTTTACCCATGACTTACTGCAAGTTTTACCCATGTCTCACTGCAAGTTTTACCCATGTCTTACTTCAAGTTTAACCCATGTCTCACTTCAAGTTTTACCCATGTCTTATTACAAGTTTTACCCATGTCTCACTTCAAGTTTTACCCATGTCTCACTTCAAGTTTAACCCATGTCTCACTTCAAGTTTTACCCATGTCTCACTTCAAGTTTTACCCATGTCTCACTTCAAGTTTTACCCATGTCTCACTTCAAGTTTTACCCATGACTTACTGCAAGTTTTACCCATGTCTCACTGCAAGTTTTACCCATGTCTCACTTCAAGTTTTACCCATGTCTCACTTCAAGTTTTACCCATGTCTTATTACAAGTTTTACCCATGTCTCACTTCAAGTTTTACCCATGACTTACACCAAGTTTTACCCATGTCTCACTACAAGTTTTACCCATGACTTACTGCAAGTTTTACCCATGTCTTACTGCACATTTTACCCATGTCTCACTTCAAGTTTTACCCATGTCTCACTGCAAGTTTTACCCATACCTTTCTGCACATTTTACCCATCTCTTACTGCAAGTTTTACCCATGTCTCACTGCAAGTTTTACCCATGACTTACTGCAAGTTTTACCCATGTCTTACTGCACATTTTACCCATGTCTCACTTCAAGTTTTACCCATGTCTCACTGCAAGTTTTACCCATACCTTTCTGCACATTTTACCCATGTCTTACTGCAAGTTTTACCCATGTCTCACTGCAAGTTTTACCCATGTCTTACTGCAAGTTTTACCCATGTCTCACTGCAAGTTTTACCCAAGTCTCACTGCAAGTTTTACCCATGTCTCACTGCAAGTTTTACCCATGACTTACTGCAAGTTTTACCCATGTCTCACTGCAAGTTTTACCCATGACTTACTGCAAGTTTTACCCATGTCTCACTGCAAGTTTTACCCAAGTCTCACTGCAAGTTTTACCCATGTCTTACTGCAAGTTTTACCCATGTCTCACTTTAAGTTTTACCCATGTCTCACTGCAAGTTTTACCCATGTCTCACTGCAAGTTTTACCCATGTCTCACTGCAAGTTTTACCCATGTCTCGCTGCAAGTTTTACCCATGTCTCACTTCAAGTTTTACCCATGTCTTACTGCAAGTTTTACCCATGTCTTACTGCAAGTTTTACCCATGTCTCACTTTAAGTTTTACCCATGTCTCACTGCAAGTTTTACCCATGTCTCACTTTAAGTTTTACTAATGTCTCACTGCAAGTTTTACCCATGACTTACTGCAAGTTTTACCCATGACTTACTGCAAGTTTTACCCAAGTCTCACTGCAAGTTTTACCCATGTCTTACTGCAAGTTTTACCCATGTCTCACTTTAAGTTTTACCCATGTCTCACTGCAAGTTTTACCCATGTCTCACTGCAAGTTTTACCCATGTCTCACTGCAAGTTTTACCCATGTCTCGCTGCAAGTTTTACCCATGTCTCACTTCAAGTTTTACCCATGTCTTACTGCAAGTTTTACCCATGTCTTACTGCAAGTTTTACCCATGTCTCACTTTAAGTTTTACCCATGTCTCACTGCAAGTTTTACCCATGTCTCACTTTAAGTTTTACTAATGTCTCACTGCAAGTTTTACCCATGTCTCACTGCAAGTTTTACCCATGACTTACTGCAAGTTTTACCCATGTCTTACTGCAAGTTCTACCCATGTCTCACTTTAAGTTTTACCCATGTCTCACTGCAAGTTTTACCCAAGTCTCACTGCAAGTTTTCCCCATGTCTTACTGCAAGTTTTACCCATGCCTTACATCAAGTTTTACCCATGTCTCACTGCAAGTTTTACCCATTTCTCACTGCAAGTTTTACCTATGTCTTACTGCAAGTTTTACCCAAGTCTTACTGCAAGTTTTACCCCTTTTCTTACTGCAAGTTTTACCCATGTCTTACATCAAGTTTTACCCATGTCTCACTTTAAGTTTTACCCATGTCTCACTGCAAGTTTTACCCATGTCTCACTGCAAGTTTTACCCATGTCTTACTGCAAGTTTTTCCCATGTCTCACTTCAAGTTTTACCTATGTCTCACTGCAGGTTTTACCCATGTCTTACTTCAAGTTTTACCCATGTCTCACTTCAAGTTTTACCCATGTCTCACTGCAAGTTTTACCCATGTCTCACTGCAAGTTTTACCCATGTCTCACTGCAAGTTTTACCCATGTCTTATTACAAGTTTTACCCATGTCTCACTTCAAGTTTTACCCATGTCTCACTTCAGGTTTTACCCATGTAATGTCCAGGAAAGTTCCTCGCTGATGTGGACTCCAGGGAATTTAAAGATGGAGACATGCTCCACTTCCACCCCACTGATGTGTATGGGGGAGTCGCTGCAGCTTCTAGACCTCCTGACGTCCACAATCAGCTCCTTCGTCTTCTGCACAATGAGGACAAGACTGTTGGTAGTACACCATGATGTGACGTGCTGAATCTCGTCTCTGTAGGCCGTCTCATCATTTTTGGTGATACAGCCAATGACTGTGGTGTCATCTGCAAACTAAACTATACATTTGAAGGGTGAGTTGGCAGGCAGTTGTGGGTAAAGAGGGAGAAAAGGAGGGGGCTCAGAACACAGCCTGGAGGGGCACCTGTGCTGAGGGTCAGGGTGGAGGAGGTGTGGTCACCTAATCTAACAGACTGAGGTCTGTTAGTGAGGGAGTCCAGGGTCCAGTTACAGAGGGAGCGGTTGAGGCCAAGGGAGAGGAGTTTGGCGGGGATGATGTGTTGAAGGCAGAGCTGTAATCTATAAACAGCATCAGGATGTATGTGTTGTTTAGTTAAGGGTGGGTCAGAGCAAAGTGCAGGACAGTGGCAATGGCATCCTCAGTAGACCTTTTGGGGTGGTAGGCGAACTGATGTGGGTCGAATGTGTGTGTGTGTGGGGGGGATAATGTTTTTGATGTGAGCCAGAACCAGTCTCTCAAAGCACTTCATGGCAATGGGGGTGAGTGCTATGGGTCAGTAGTCATTCAGACATGTGGATGTTGGTTTCTTGGGGACAGGAATGATAGAGGTGGTCTTAAAGCATGCTGGGACTATGGATTGGGACAGTGAGAGGTTAAATATAGTTGTGAACACCTCAGCCAGCTGGTCGGCACATTTCCGGAGGACCCGACCCGGTATGCCGTGTGGTCCGGCAGCCTTCCGTGTGTTCACTCTGCACAGTGATTCTCTGACCTCTGCAATCGATAGAGTGAGCACCTGGTTTTGTCGGTGGCTGGGGATATTTGTGGCTGGGTCAGTATTGTCCTTGTCGAAGCGGGCATAGAAATGAATTAGCTTGTCTGGCAGGGATGCATCATGGACAGTGGGACTGATATTGGAGCTTTTGTAGTCTGTGATAGTCTTGAAGTTTTACCCATGTCTCACTGCAAGTTTTACCCATGTCTCACTTCAAGTTTTACCCATGTCTAGTCAGCACATTTCTATCTTTATCCTTGATCGCCCTAACTTGCTGAACATCCTTCCCATCTCAGTCCCTCTGTATAGCCAATTGGTGCAAGTCCTTTTCTCCTTCCTTAGGGTCTAACCTGTCATACAACTCACCACACGCCTTTCCCTTTGCCACCTCTCTCTTTGCCTTACGCCACATCTCTTTGTACTCCTGTCTACTTTCTTCATCTCTCTGAATATTCTACGTCTTCTTTGCCATCATCTCCCTTTGTATAATTTCCTGTACTTTCTCAATCCACCACCAGGTCTCTTTGTCTTCCTTCCCCTGTCCAGATGACGCACCAAGTACCTTCCTAGCTGTCTCCCTCACTATTTCTGCAGTGGTTGCCCAGCCATCCAACTCAAGAAGCTCAATCTGGACAAGACAGAGTTGACGTTCCTTGCGGGGAAAGGTTGTCCACACCGAGACCTGGCCATCACCATTGACAACACCGTGGTGACGCCAACTCGGACTGCAAGGAATCTGGGTGTGATCCTGGACAACCAACTCATTTGCTGCAAACGTTGCATCGGTTGCTCGCTCCTGCAGATTTCTGCACTATAACATCAGGAGGATTCGCCCATTCCTCACCTACAAGACGGCACAGGTGCCAGGCTCTGGTCATCTCCCGGCTGGACTACGGCAACTCCCTCCTTGCTGACACCCCAGCCTCGGCCATCAGACCTCTGGAGCTTGTTCAGAAAGCTGAAGCTCATCTGGTGTTCAACCACCCTAAGTTCTCCCACACAACTCCCCTTCTCATGTCCCTACACTGGCTCCCAGTAGCTGCTCGCATCCAGTTTAAGACTCTTGTGCTAGCCTACAGGGCAGTGAAAGGAACAGCTCCTTCCTATCTCCAGGCCATGGTCAAGCCCTACACCCCCGCCAGACCACTTTGCTCTGCTGCCTCGGGACGCCTGGTTGCCCCGTTGCTCGGAGGCCCCTGCTGCCGATCGACCCGGTCACGGCTCTTTTCTGTCCTGACCCACAGTGGTGGAATGAACTCCCCACTGATGTCAGGACAGCAGAGTTGCTCCCCATCTTTCGGCGCAGGTTGAAAACTCACCTCTTCAAGAACTACTACCCTGTTACTTGTTCTTAGCACTTATTGTATTCACTCATTTATAAAAAACAAAAACAATCTTTCTTGCACTTTTACTTTAGCACTGGTTTTGCTCTTCGATGCTTGTTTAGAGAGAAGATGCACTTATTATGACTTCTGATGACTAGTAGTTCTCCTAATTTCCCACGTTAAATGCACTTATCGTAAGTCGCTTTAGATAAAAGCACCGGCTAAATGACTGTAATGTAATGTAATGTAACTCTTCACTACCACCCTGTGCCTGTCTTAACTCCTGCCTGAACTCCACACAACAGTCTTCCTTCTTCAACTTCCACCATTTATCTTCAGCTCTGCCTTCACTTGCTTCCTCTTCTTGGTCTCCAAAGTCATCCTACAGACCATCATCCGATGCTGCCTAGCTACCTTCTCCCCTGTCACCACCTTGCAGTCTCCAATCCCTTTTAGATGGCGCCCCCTACATAAGATATAGTCCACCTGTGTGCACTTTCCTCCACTCTTGTACGTTACCCTGTGTTCCTCCCTCTTCTTGAAATATGTATTCACCACAGCCATTTCCATCCTTTTCACAAAATCCACCACCATCTGTCCTTCCACATTTCTCTCCTTGACTCCATACCTACCCATCACCTCCTCATCACCTCTGTTCCCTTCACCAACATGTCCATTGAAGTCCGCTCCAATCACCACTCTCTCCTCCTTGGGTACCCTCTCCACCACTTCATCCAACTCGCTCCAGAATTCTTCTTTCTCTTCCATCTCACACCCAACTTGTGGGGCATATGCACTGATAATATTCAGCAGTACACCTTCGATTTCCAGCTTCATACTCATCACTCTGTCTGACACTCTTCACCTCCAGCACGCTCTTGACATACTCTTCCTTCAGAATTACCCCTACCCCATTACTCCTCCCATCAGCACCATGGTAGAAGAGTTTGAACCCACCTCCGATACTCCTGGCCTTACTCCCCTTCCACCTGGTCTCTTGCACACACAGTATGCCTACCTTTCTTCTCTCCATCATATCAGCCAGCTCGCTCCCTTTACCAGTCATAGTGCCAACTTTCAATGTTTCAACTCTCACCTCCACACACCTACCCTTCCTCCTCTCCCGCTCCTGCCGCCTCTGGACATGCCTTCCCCCTCTTAGCTGTAGCTTTTGTTCTGGAACTCTGATTGAGAACAGGACTGATGTTGGATGCAGGATGCAGAACTGTTGCCATGCCGACCAATATGGTGCTGATGCAGGATGAGGGATAAGCAGGGTGGCCATTAAATGACCCTGATAACAGTCTGCTCAGATAACGGCTTGATATCCTCCTACAGTTTTTACTCTCTCTCTCTCTATCTGACAGAGCATGTTAGCTAAGGGCAGTGCAGTGACCCAGAGTTTATAATTTAACACTCATACATCATAGATGACACACTCACACAGAACCAACCAAATTCAAAGACAAACGTCTGCCTTTAAAAGCCATAGGACGTGAAGGAGGAGGAGTGGGCAGAGAGAGAGAGAGGGGAGAGGAGAGAGAGAGAGAGAGAGAGAGAGAGAGGGGAGAGAGAGAGAGAGAGAGAGAGAGAGAGAGAGGATAGAGATAGAGAGAGAGGAGAAAGAGGAGAGAGAGTGAGGGGAGAGAAAGAGAGAGAGAGAGAGGGGAGAGGAGAGAGAGAGAGAGAGAGAGAGAGAGAGAGAGAGAGAGAGAGAGAGAGAGAGAGAGAGAGAGAGAGAGAGAGAGAGAGAGAGAAATGTGGAAAGGAGGAGAATGAAAGTGTTTATGCAGTTCACATGTTTCTGTTTGTGTGTGTTCAGAGGCTTAAGATAGTGAGAAAGACAGAATGTAGAAGAAGAGGAAAAAAAGGAAGAAGCAAGAGGGGACAAAGTGAGAGAAAATTAGAAGAGGAGAGCAAAACAGTGTAAGAGTATATGACTGAAAATAAACTATCGTTAATTTGAAATTTAGAATCTGAAAGTAAACTAAAAACCTAGTAAGGTATGTAAATGTTAGCGCTAAGTCATTATCATCATTTTTATTGTAATACCAATCATAATAATTTCATAATTAATGTTAACTGGACACATAGAAATGGATTTGAAAGTGCAGACAGTATAAAGTAGTTATTCAGGGATTTAAATGTTGTCAAGTAAATTTTATTTGTATAGCCCAATATCATTACATTACTACTACTACTACTTTGGCCTGCTCCCGTTAGGGGTCACCACAGTGGATCATCCATTTCCATTCCTTCCTGTCCTCTGCATCTTCCTCTGTCATACCAGCCACCTGCATGTCCTCTCTCAC
Organism: Lampris megalopsis; assembly: GCA_022114975.2. Taxonomy (NCBI): domain Eukaryota; kingdom Metazoa; phylum Chordata; class Actinopteri; order Lampriformes; family Lampridae; genus Lampris; species Lampris megalopsis. The sequence continues at coordinate 369,229 of JAJHIY020002207.1, read as the reverse complement.
CACATCCATAAACCTCCTCTTTGGTCTTCCTCTTCTCCTCTTCCCTGGCAGCTCCATATTCAGCATCCTTCTCCCAGTATACCCAGCATCTCTCCTCCACACATGTCCAAGCCATCTCAATCTTGTCTCTCTTGCTTTGTCTCCAAACCGTCCAACCTGAGCTGTCCCTCTAATATAATCATTCCTAATCCTGTCCTTCTTTGTTACTCCCAGTGAAAATCTTAGCATCTTCATCTCTGCCACCTCCAGCTCCTCCTCCTGTCTTTTCGTCAGTGCCACTGTCTCCAAATCATACAACATAGCTGGTCTCACTACCATCTTGTAAACCTTCCCTTTAACTCTTGCTGGTACCCTTCTGTCACACATCACTCCTGACACTCTTCTCCACCCACTCCACACTGCCTGCACTCACTTCTCCACCTCTCTCCTGCACTCCCCGGTACTTTGGACAGTTGTCCCCAAGTATTTAAACTCATATGCCTTTGTCACCTCCACTCCTTGCATCCTGACCATTCCACTGTCCTCCCTCTCATTCACGCATAGGTATTCCGTCTTGCTCCTACTGACTTTCATTCCTCTTCTCTCCAGTGCATACCTCCACCTCTCCAGGCTCTCCTCAACCTGCACCCTACTCGGGCTACAGATCATAATGTCATCTGCGAACATCATCGTCCATGGAGACTCCTGCCTGATCTTGTCCGTCAACCTGTCCATCACCGTCATTCCAACCGCACACCTCACCATTGTCACACTGCCCTCATACATATCCTGCACCACTCCTACATACTTCTCTGCAACTCCCCACTTCCTCATACAATACCACACCTCCTCTCTCGGCACCCTGTCGTATGCTTTCTCTAAATCCACAAAGACCCAATGTAACTCCTTCTGGCCTCCTCTATACTTCTCCATCAACATTCTCAAAGCAAACATCACATCTGTGGTGCTCTTTCCTGGCATGAAACCATACTGCTGCTCGCTGATCATCACCTCTCCTCTTAACCTAGCTTCTATTACTCTTTCCCATATCTTCATGCTGTGGCTGATCAACTTTATACCTCTGTAGTTGCTGCAGTTCTGCACATCACCCTTGTTCTTGAAAATCGGTACCAGTATGCTTCTTCTCCACTCCTCAGGCATCCTCTCACTTTCCAAGATTGTGTTAAACAATCTAGTTAAAAACCCCACTGCCATCTCTCCTAAACATCTCCATGTCTCCACAGGTATGTCATCAGGACAAACTGCCTTTCCACTCTTCATCCTCTTCATAGCTGCCCTCACTTCCTCCTTGCTAATTCACTGAACTTCCTGATTCACTATCCCCACATCATCCAACCTTCTCTCTCTCTCATTTTCTTCATTCACCAGCCCCTTAAAGTACTCCTTCCACCTTCTTAGCACACTCTCCTCGCTTGTCAGCACATTTCCATCTCTATCCTTGATCGCCCTAACTTGCTGCACATCCTTTGCAGCTCGGCCCCTCTGTCTAGCCAATCGGTACAAGTCCTTTTCTCCTTCCTTAGTGTCTAACCTGTCATACAACTCACCATACGCCTTTTCCTTTGCCACCTCTCTCTTTGCTTTACGCTGCATCTCCTTATACTCCTGTCTACTTTCTTCATCTCTCTGACTATCCCACTTCTTCTTTGCCAACCTCTTCCTCTGTATACTTTGCTGTACTTCCTCATTCCACCACCAAGCCTCCTTGTCTTCCTTCCTCTGTCCTGATGACACACCAAGTACCTTCCTAGCTGTCTCCCTCCATATTTCTGCAGTGGTTGTCCAGCCATCTGGCAACTCTTCACTACCACCCAGTGTCTGTCTTACCTCCTGCCTGAACTCCACACAACAGTCTTCCTTCTTCACCTTCCACCATTTGATCTTTGGCTCTGCCTTCATTCGCTTCCTCTTCTTGGCCTCCAAAGTCATCCTACAGACCATCATCCGATGCTGCCTAGCTACGCTCTCCCCTGTCACCACCTTGTAGTCTCCAATCCCTTTTAGATCGCGCCTTCTACACAAGATATAGTCCACCTGTGTGCACTTTCCTCCACTCTTATACGTCGTCACCCTGTGCTCCTCCCTCTTCTTGAAATATGTATTCACCACAGCCATTTCCATCCTTTTCACAAAATCGACCACCATCTGTCCTTCCACATTTCTCTCCTTGACTCCATACCTTCCCATCACCTCCTCATCACCTCTGTTCCCTTCACCAACATGTCCATTGAAGTCCGCTCCAATCACCACTCTCTCCTCCTTGGGTACCCTCTCCACCACGTCGTCCAACTCACTCCACAATTGTTCTTTCTCTTCCATCTCACACCCAACTTGCGGTACATATGCACTGATAACATTCAGCAATGCAACTTCGATTTCCAGCTTCATACTCATCACTCTGTCTGACACTCTCTTCACCTCCAGCACACTCTTGAAATACTCTTCCTTCAGAATAACCCCTATCCCATTTCTCCTCCCATTCGCACCATGGTAGAAGAGTTTGAACCCACCTCTGATACTCCTGGCCTTACCCCCCTTCCACCTGGTCTCTTGCACACACAGTATGCCTACCTTTCTTCTTTCCATCATGTCAGCCAGCTCTCTCCCTTTACCAGTCATAGTGCCAACATTCAAAGTTCTGACTCTCACCTCCACACACCTACCTTTCCTCCTCTCTAGCTGCCTCTGGACATGCTTTCCCCCTCTCCTTCTCCTTCACCAAACAGTAGCATAGTTTCCATCGGCACCCTGCTGGTTTACAGTGCCGGTGGCAGTCATTGGTAACCTGGGCCTCAACCGATCCGGTATGGAAATCTTATTTATGATCCACATATTAGATTTGGCAAAGATTTTATGCTGGATGCCCTTCCTGATGCAACCCTCCACAATTGTCTTGGCTTGGGACCGGCACTAAGAATGCACTGGCTTGTGCATCCTCAGTGGCTGGGTGAGGATGCACACTGGCTTGTGCATCCTCACTGGTTTGTGCATCCTTGGTGGCTGACATCAATGTGACGTGGTCAAATAATGGACTCCTCAGCCAACCTTTTAAAGTCAACCAGAAAGCTTTTAATGACTGTAAGGCAAGCCAGTGATAACACACATAGGTTTGTATTGGTCTTCGCTTCCCCCTTTGAATGGCCACAGAACCGACCTTACCTGTCTGCCTACTCTTTACACCCATGGTGGGAAATACAATACAACTTTTCTGATAACATCCCCACTATCTGTAACAAATATGCCCCCATTTTAACATGTTCAATATCATACAATATAACACAAAACATTAACACTCTTCAGCTGCATTGTGGGTAATATGCAAATGAACCCACTGACTCCCAGCAGGAACACTCCAATAGAATTCGCCAAAATATGTTCTCAAGTGGTTTGTGATCACTCTCGACATGTACCTCTCCGCCGTATATGTATTGATGGAACTTTCACATCCATAGACAATGGCTAGCAGTTCCTTTTCAATTTTTTGTATGTACGCTGACAGTCTGTTAGAGCTCGCGACCCATATGCCACAGGTTTCTTGTCTTGAAGTATGACTGCACCCATGCCTTCTGAGCTGGCGTCTACTGATATTGTCAGCGGCTCGTTCATGTTGTAGAACTTCAGTGTTGATGCATTTGTTAGGAATCCTTGGGGCTTTTTGAAGTTTTCCTTTTGTTTGTCTTCCCAGTGCAATGCTGTGTTGTCCTCTAGCAGCTTTCTGAGTGGAGCGCTGACCTCTGATAGGTTGGGAATGAACTTGGCAAGGTATTGGATCATGCCCATGAACCTCAACAGTCCTGCTTTGGCTTCAGGTGGAGGATACTGCACCACAGCTCCCACCTTTTCTTCATCTGGTTTCAGTCTATCTGCACTCTGTAAGTATTTTATCTCTGTTGTCCCGATCTTGCATTTCTTCCTGTTCAGTTTGAGATTGTACTATCTCACTCTCTGCAGCAGGTTGCTGAGTCTTTGATCATGTTCTTTCACCGTTTCTCCCCAGACTAAGAGATCATCAATGACGCTGACCACGCCATCCAGGCCTTCGATCATCTGAGCAACAGCTCTCTGGAACACTTCAGATGCAGACGAGATGCCAAAGGGCAGACGCAGGAACCTGTACCTTCCTATGGGTGTGTTGAAAGTGCAGGGCTTAGAGCTTTCGTCATCTAGCTCTATCTGCAAGAACCCTTGGTTTGCATCGAGGACAGAGAATACCCTTGCTTTTGGCATGTTTGCCAACCTCTTCGACTGTGAGTAGTGGATAGTGCTCATGCTTGATCGCTCTGGTTTGGTTTTGTGGATCTATACATATCCTAATTTTGTTTTGCTTGACCACTGTTACCATGTTACTGACACAGTCTGTCAGTTCTTCCTGTCTTGCTATCACTCCCATTTGTTCCATCCTGTGGAGTTCCTCGACTATTTTGTCCTTTAGACCAACTGGAACTTTCCTTGGAGCGTGCATGACCAGTAACATGGGAAATGGAATGACTCCAAGTGCCTGGCTGTATTTGGGACCTGATATTCTCCACCTTATTTACAAAATGAGTGAGAAATTTTTCAGACAACTCAACATCAGGATCAAAAAGAGAAGTGGAGGGACCATTAATAACAGAATCAATTACCCAGAAGAGAACTTTAGGATTGTCAATATTAGTTCAGAGAGGTACGCTGATCTCGCATCCTTAACTGGCTTCTGGTAAATTAACATTAGGTATTTAAGGGTGTTATGTGCTAATTCGGACTTGTTGACCTTCCATTATCGTTCTGATTTTCTACAGAGTCTTGTCAGGGCATGAGTGTGATCATTCAGCCAGGGGAGGTGATTTGATTTTTGTTTCCCAGTTTTAAATGGTGCAATTTGGTCGAGGTTGGATAGGCACTGATCATTGAATGACTTTAACAGTGCATCTGGAGTGAGCGGTGATAAAGAAGGATTAAAGGATGATTAATCAAAAATAACACAGAATTTAACTGCAGAGTCAGAGTTGAGAATGCGAGAGCCTGTTTTAGGATAGTGATTAGGAATAGCGAGCTGTAGTGGGACTTTGAAAATTACAGTTTTATGGTCAGATTCAGGCATACTGACCAGATTAAGACATTTGAGAGAGAAACCAGATAAGAGTACAAGGTCTAAGATGTGGCCTCTGGATTGTGTGCCCCTTTAACAGTTTCAATGAGGTTAAAAGAGTCTATAAGATCCAAAAAATGTGACGTCAGGGAATGGGAAGGACAACATCGCCAAGAATAAGCACCCTGTCATATTTTGGCGTGACAATAGATAGAAGGTCAGAAAACTCAGAGATAAAACTAACTGAATTAGGGGGCCTATAAATTTAGATGCAGAGTAAAGGGGGACGGCCAGTGATTAAAAAAAAAACTCAAATGAGATAAAATTACCAAAAGTAACAGGATGACACTTAAGACCTAACTTGTAAAAAAAACAGCTAGGCCACCCCCTCTACCAGAGGGCTTGGAAATATGAAAATATGCAAAAGCAAGGGGGCTAGCCTCAATCGGGGGAATAGTATCCCCTGGGGACAGCCATGTCTCAGTAATCATAAAAAAGGACAGATTATTAGAAACAATAAAATAATTAATGATGAAGGACTTATTACCCAGAACTCTCACATTCAAGAGGCCAAATTTGTTTGGTGTCAAAGCAAAGTTAAAACCAATGGGAGTACAACAAATAGGATGCAAATTGCAGATATTTGTTCCAAATATTCGGTTGTTGTTGTTTCTATTATTAGATATGTCATGTGGATGAGAGGCATGGTGCCTAATAATAGTCTGTATGGGGAAAACTCCCAGCAAGATGGTCAATGACAGATGAGGCCAGCAGAGAGAGTCAGCGGGCGGAACAGTAGCATTAAGTGCCACCACAGGCAGAAGTGGAGGCTCCAGGAGGGAAGCGAGGTATGTAAACAGTCCAGTCAGTCCCGTGGCAAGGACTATATGGTGTCCTGCAGGTGCTATATGCACATACAGCCAAGTATCATCAACATAGCAATGGAAATGTATTCCATGACTGCGTATAATTTGGCCAAGAGGTGAAATTAAAGGAGAGAAAAGTAGAGGGCCAAGAACTGAGCCTTGAGGTATGCCATATTTAACATCAGAGAATGTTGATGTACAGTGGTGCTTGAAAGTTTGTGAATCCTTTAGAATTTTCTATATTTCTGCATAAATATGACCTAAAGCATTGTCAGATTTTCACACAAGTCCTAAAAGTAGATAAAGAGAACCCAATTAAACAAATTAGACAAAAATATTATACTTAGTCGTTTATTAATTGAGGAAAATGATCCAATATTACATATCTGTGAGTGGCAAAAGCACGTGAACCTCTAGGATTAGCAGTTAATTTGTAGGTGAAATTAGAGTCAGGTGTTTTCAATCAATGGGATGACAATCAGGTCTGAGTGGGCGCCCTGTTTTATTTAAATAACAGGGATCTATCAAAGTCTGATCTTCACAACACATGTTTGTGGAAGTGTATCATGGCAAGAACAAATGAGATTTCTGAGGACCTCAGAAAAAGCCTTGTTGGTGCTCATCAGGCTGGAAAAGGTTACAAAACCGAGTTTGGACTCCACCAATCCACAGTCAGACAGACTGTGTACAAATGGAGGAAATTCAAGACCATTTTTACCCTCCCCAGGAGTGGTCGGCCATCAAAGATCACTCCAAGAGCAAGGCATGTAATAGTCGGCCAAGTCACAAAAGAACTCGGTAACGTCTATACAACTAAACGCCTCTCTCACATTGGCTAATGTTAATGTTCATGAGTCCACCATCAGGAGGACACTGAACAACAATGGTATGTGTGCATGGCAGGGTTGCAAGAAAAAAGCCTTTGCTCTCCAAAAAGAACATTGCCGCCCGTCTGCAGTTTGCTAAAGATCACATGGACAAGCCAAAAGGCTATTGGAAAAATGTTTTGTGGACGGATGAGACCAAAACAGAACTTTTTGGTTTAAATGAGAAGCGTTATGTTTGGAGAAAGAAAACACTGCATTCCAGCATAAGAACCGTATCCCATCTGTGAAACGTGGTGGTGGTAGTATCATGGCTTGGGCCTGTTTTGCTGTATCTGGGCCAGGATGGCTTGCCATCATTGATGGAACAATGAATTCTGAATTATATCAGCAACTTCTTAAGGAAAATGTCAGGACATCTGTCCGTGAACTGAACCTCAAGAGAACATGGGTCATGCAGCAAGACAACGACCCTAAGCGCACAAGTTGTTCTACCAAAGAATAGTTGAAGAAGAATAAATTTAATGTTTTGCAATGGCCATGTCAAAGTCCTGACCTTAATCCACTCGAAATGTTGTGAAAGGACCTGAAGCAAGCAGTTCATGTGAGGATACCCACCAACATCCCAGAGTTGAAGCTGTTCTGTACAGAGGAATGGGCTAAAATTCCTCCAAGCCGATGTGCAGGACTGATCAACAGCTACCAGAAACGTTCAGTTGCAGTTATTATTGCACAAGGGGGGAGGGGGGGTCACACCAGATACTAAAAGCAAAGGTTCACATACTTTTGCCACTCACAGATATACACTGCCCCCTGTCGGCAACGTAAACAGAAGAGAGGGAACCGAGGCGGGCTCCATGCTAAGCTAAGTAGAACTCCCTTCAAAGCCTCCCTCCCCAGCATCTTCATGGCTAATGTCCGGTCGTTAGCTAACAAAATGGAGGAGATAAGACTCAGGCTGTCCTCTCAGAAAAGGCTGCAGAACTGCTGTCTGCTGATGTTTACGGAGACTTGGCTCAACAGCAACATAGCGACTCGGCAGTCGAGCTAGCGGGCCGCACAGCCTTCCGTGCCGACAGGACAGCGGACTCCGGCAAGACCCGCGGAGGAGGTTTGAGTATTTATGTCAGTAACTCTTGGTGCAACAATATAAAGATGGTTGAAAGGCATTGCTCTGCTGATCTGGAGCTGCTTATGATTCAGTGCAGGCCTTTCTACCTGCCCAGGGAGCTAACAGCCATTACCATCGCCGCTGTATACACCCCCCCACATGCTAATGCTAAGGTAGCACTTAAGCAGCTACAATGTGCCATCAGCAGACAACAGACCAAACACCCGGACAATGCCTTTATCATAGGTGGTGACTTTAATCAGGCTAACCTCAGGGCTGTACTGCCCAAATTCCATCAGCATGTCTCCTGGCCCACTAAGGGACAAAACACCCTGGACCATCTCTATACAAACATCAAGGACTCATAAAAAGCTTCTCCCTGCCCTCATCTGGGGCATTCTGACCACCTCTGCCTGTTCCTGGTCCCAGCCTACAAACCCTTAATAAAATGGGTCAGCCAGCAGTAAAGACAATCACTGTCCGGCCAGAAGGAGTAGTCTCTGAACTCCAGGACTGTTTTGACAACACAGACTGGAGTATTTTTGCACATTCAGTTACCCATGGCTCCCATATAGACATTAATGAACAGACATCTGCCATACTAGCCTACATTAACTTTTGCACTGAGAGTGTCACTGATCTGATCCCCGGCGAATGTGGCAAGGCATTCAGTCTATCACAGACTACAAAAGCTCTAATCATGGTCCCGCTGTCCATGATGCCTCCCTGCCAGACAAGCTAAATCATTTCTATGCCCGCTTCGACAAGGACAATACTGACCCAGCCACAAAAATCCCCAGCCACCGACAAAACCAGGTGCTCACTCTATCAGTCGCAGAGGTCAGAGAATCACTGCGCAGAGTGAACACACGGAAGGCTGCCGGACCACACGGCATACCAGGTTGGGTCTACCGGGAATGTGCCGACCAGCTGGCTGAGGTGTTCACACCTGTATTTAACCTCTCACTGTCCCAATCTAAAGTCCCAGCATGCTTTAAGACCACCTCTATAATTCCTGTCTCCAAGAAACCAACATCCACATGTCTGAATGACTACCGACCCATAGCACTCACCCCCATTGCCATGAAGTGCTTTGAGAGACTGGTTCTGGCTCACATCAAAAACATTATCCCCCCACATTCGACCCACATCAGTTCGCCTACCGTCCCAAAAGGTGTACTGAGGATGCCATTGCCACTGCCACTGCCACTGCCCTACACTTTGCTCTGACCCACCTTGAACTTAACAACACATACATCCGGATGCTGTTTATAAATTATAGCTCTGCCTTCAACACTATCATCCCCGCCAAACTAACCACCAACCTCCTCTCCCTTGGCCTCAACCCCTCCCTCTGTAACTGGATCCTGGACTTCCTGACCAACAGACCTCAGTCTGTTAGGTTAGGTGACCACACCTCCTCCACCCTGACCCTCAGCACAGGTGTCCCTCAAGGCTGTGTTCTGAGCCCCCTCCTTTTCTCCCTCTTTACCCACAACTGCCTGCCAACTCACCCTTCAAATGTTATAGTTAAGTTTGCAGATGACACCACAGTCATTGGCCGTATCACCAACAATGACGAGATGGCCTACAGAGACGAGATTGAGCACCTCACATCATGGTGTGCTACCAACAATCTTGTCCTCAATGTGCAGAAGACAAAGGAGCTGATTGTGGACTTCAGGAGGTCTAGAAGCTGCAGTCACTCCCCCATACACATCAATGGGGTGGAAGTGGAGCGTGTTTCCAGCTTTAAATTCCTTGGAGTCCACATCAGCGAGGACCTTTCGTGGACATTAAACACCCAGGCCCTCGTGAAAAAGGCCCAACAACGCCTGCATTTCCTGAGGAGGCTGAGGAGCGCCCGTCTACCCCCCAAAATCCTCACCAACTTCTACCACTGCACCATAGAGAGCATCCTGACCATCTGCACCTCAGTGTGGTACGGCAGCTGCACCTCAGTAGACCAGAAAGCTCTGCAGCGGGTCGTCAAGGCGGCCCAGCATATCACCGGTACCCAGCTCCCAGCCATAAAAGACATTTATCACAAACGCTGCCTTCGAAGAGGTCTGAGCATCAGCAGAGATCCCACCTACCCCAACCATGGACTGTTCTCCCCCCTGCACTCTGGGAGGCGCTACAGGAGCCTCAGAGCCCGCACTACCAGGCTCAAAAACAGCTTCTTTCCACAAGCTGTTGCCCACCTGAACCTGGCTACCCACTGAATGTCTGTAGATATTTTTAAATATTTTGTACTCCAGCTCTTTTTTAACTTATTTTTAGCTTTTGGTCTTCATGTGTGTGTATCTTATATTGTGTTTGCTGTGTTTGTCTGTGTCTGTCCTGCACTGTTTGGTGAAGCCACAGCCTCATTTCATTTTTAACATGTGCTGCACATTGTTTTTAATGACAATAAAATTGAATTGAATGACAAAGACGGTGGATTCCGTTCATCTGGACACAGCGTTTACTGACCGACATGGTGGTTCCATGGTTGCCTTACACTTGTACATGTCTGTCAATACACGTTGTGTCCAGATGAACTGATTCAACCTTCTTTTACTTCATATAATCACACACACACACACACACACACACACACACACACTTTCTTTGGTCATTGGTAGAGACATGCCCCCCTCTTGTTCTATAATTAAACTGGTGTCCTCTGTCACTGCTGGAGGCCTGATGAAACAATCTCAGTCACGACAGGGTTGTCTTACCACCTGTCTGTCTGACCAGCTCAAGTTACACACACCACACACACACACACACACAGAAGCCTTTGTATCCGTGATGTGTTCTTTCGTTTTCACCTACAATGAAGTATTTGTTGCTTCAGTAACACTGATCTGTGGCACATCTTTCTGGTTTCCAAGTCTGTCTGACTGAGCTGAGAGACACAGAGACAGAGACAGAGACAGAGACAGACAGACACAGAGAGAGAGAGTTTTTTTTTTCAAAAGCACATTTATTCAGTCCAACAGCTGATATTCAAAACATATATAAATCTTATTATAATCAATACATCTACTAATCAATACATTATAATCAATACATCTTATTATAATTCAATACATTTTATTATAATCAATACATCTTATTATGATCAATACATCTTATAACCCAATACATCTTATTATAACCCAATACATCTTATTATTTCAATACATCTTATTATAACCCAATACGTCCTATTATTATCAATACATCTTATTATAATCAATACCTTATTATAATCAATACATCTTATTATAACCCAATACATCTTATTATAATCCAATACATCTTATTATAATCCAATACATCTTATTATAACCCAATACATCCTATTATGATCAATACATCTTATTATAATCCAATACATCTTATTATAATCAATACATCTTATTATAATCCAATACATTTTATTATTATCAATACATGTTATTATAATCAATACATGTAATTATAATCAATACATCTTATTGTGTCATTAAGTAATTCAAAACCAAAGTGTCCACACCAACGAACAGGTTCCAAACTCAAGTCAAATAAACTAAAAACATAAGCCAAATATACAGCCAGGGCTCACCCTGGTTACACAAGTTAGAAACAGAAACCAGGTCTTACTCATCCCCCACTGAGCACAATACTCCCCCTGTTGCCCACTTAAAGCTGAAAGCCTCTTACTTGTCTACTGTTTTGTAGTAGGAATACTCCACCCTGAGTCGAGCCTTCAGCAGACCTTTAAGAACCTGCACAGGGTCCACACAGCCCACCGCCCGAGCCTGGTTCTTATGAAAGAGAGAGAGAGAGAGAGACAGATAGAAAGAGAGGGAGAGAGAGAGGGGGGGGGGCAGACATTACTAGCTGATGAGAGTCTAATGTCTTTCCTGCTGTTAAATGATTGATGCAGAGGAACTGGAGTGGTGATCGTTTGGCCTTGTCTGGATTTACTCAGAGAGAGAGAGAGACAGAGAGAGACAGATAGACAGAGAGAGAGAGCGAGAGCGAGAGACAGTAAGACAGACAGACAGAGACAGAGAGAGAGACAGAGAGAGAATACTTCACTCAAGGGCGAGGGGTGAGGCAGGGCTGCAGTTTGAGTCCAACCCTGTTCAATATCTACATCACTGAGTTAGCGGTGTTACTGGAACAATCTGCAGCTCCTGGCCTCACCCTAAACCACACAGAACATGTCTGTGAATGTTCTCATTCATCCAGGTCATGGTTATCCAAAGGAATTGAATCAAGTGCAACTGGACTTGGTATATATCGGTGAAGACGTTTTGCCTCTCATCCAAGAGGCTTCAAATCAATTCAAATCAAATCAATTTTATTTGTATAGCCCAATATCACAAATTACAAATGTGCCTCAGTGGGCTTAACAGCAACACAACATCCTGTCCTTAGACCCTCTCATCGGATAAGGAAAAACTCCCTAAAAAACCCTTTAACAGGGAGAAAAAATAGGAAGAAACCTCAGGGAGAGCAACAGAGGAGGGATCTCTCTCCCAAGACAGACAGCGTGCAATGGATGTTGTGTTCACGCAATTTACATAATACAATGTTGAAAGAGGATAACAGAATTATAATGGGCATAAAATTTATGAAGAACATGATGCACAGGATGCCAAGCAGTGTCCACGTGCCAACGGAGCAGTCCAGGACCCAAGCCACGCGACCAGCATCATCATGTAATAAGAAAAAAAATTATGTGAGGAGTGGAAGGGCAGGCAGCATCCAAATGGCGGCCACCATCACCACGGAGACCTGGGAGGAGAACCGACTGCACATGCATGCAAGGGAGACTCACATGACACCATTCAAACACAGAGAAAGAGAAAGGAGAAGACATCATTCAGAGAGAGAGAAAAGACATGTTAGAGAAGAGAACAGTTTGCAAGTCATTAGCCATAATCAATTAAGTCATCAATTAGTCATAATCTATACTCTGTAATCTATACTCAATAATCTCGTCGGCAGAACAGTGGTTGGTAAATTCATTGAGACAGAAACCGACCCGCCATCCAGTACAGGTTGTGAAGCACTCAACTTAAAGCCAACTAATTGTAAGCTAAGGCAAAAAGATGAGTTTTAAGTTTGGATTTAAAGACTCAACAGACTCTGATGGTCTGATGGCAGCAGGCAGGTTATTCCACAAGAACGGGGCCTGATAGGGAAAGGCCCTGCTGCCACCAGCTGACTTCTTTTTAACTTGGGGTACACACAGGAACCCTGTATTTTGAGAACGAAGTGCTCGAGATGGCATGTAGGGTTTAAGGAGATCAGACAGGTAGGATGGAGCCAGCCCATTTAGGATTTTATAAGTCAGCAGAAGCACCTTGTATTCTGATCTAACATGGACAGGAAGCCAATGAAGGGAGGCAGGAATTGGTGTAATATGGTCAAATTTCCTAGTTTCAGTTAGGATTCTAGCAGCAGCATTCTGAACCATCTGAAGACTTTTAGTACTAGCATGTGGCAGACCTGAGAACAGAACATTACAGTAATCAAGTCTGGAGGAAACAAATGCATGTATTAGAGTCTCTGCGTCAGCCATGGAGACAAAAGACCGAATTTTAGCTATGTTACGTAAGTGAAAAAAGGCAGTCTTGGTGATTCCTTTAATGTGCTTATCAAAGGAAAGGCTGAGATCAAACGTAACACCAAGATTTTTGGCTGCCACACTTTGTGAAACCACAGAGATGTCGATTGTTATCGTTACTTGGTCAAATTGGTGTCTGTGTCTAGCAGGGCCAATGACCAGCATCTCGGTTTTATCTGAATTTAAAAGCAGAAAGTTAAGTGACATCCAGTTTTTCACAGTAGCCAAGCAGGCCTCTAAGTTAGTGAACTGAGTATGATCATCAGCCCTTATAGGCACATACAGCTGAGTATCATCAGCATAGCAATGGAAATTTATTCCGTAACTGCGTAAGGCTTCCTCAGTTCGTGCCTTTCTGACTAGACCAAGCTAGTCTGACTGGCTGGTGATGAGACTCAGATATTTAGCCTCTTCGGAGTCGTTATCAGAGCTATAGTTGTCAATGGCTCTGACATCAATAGCTCTGATAACGACTCCAAAGAGGCTAAATATCTGAGTTTCATCACCAGCCAGTCAGACTAGCTTGGTCTAGTCAGAAAGACACGAACTGAGGAAGCCTCTTGAATGAGAGGTGAAACGTATTCACGGATATATACCAAGTCCAGTTGCACTTGATTCAATTTCTTTGGAAAACAACACAGAAGTTCACGCCTTGCTCTATGCAGATGACCTGGTGCTGCTGTCACCCACAGAACAGGGTCTACAGCAGCATCTGGATCTGCTAGAGAAATACTGTCAGCACTGGGCCCTGACAGTAAACTTAAAAAAGA